>CM062820.1:20180917-20419142 GCA_031772625.1 Pinus tabuliformis
GCAGAAGACTTCAGCTTCTTGCCAGTTTTGGAAGAGTTCCAGGAACACGATTGAGAACACTTCCTCTAGCAGAAGACTCCAACTTCTTGCCAGTTTTGGAAGAGTTCCAGGAATTGCATTAAGCATTCCAGTTGTTTTGGTCATCCTTAAACCATCACAGGTTGAGACTTCCCTTTTCAGGTTGAAGTTTTACCTTTTATGCGGGGTGAGACCTCCCTTTTATGGTTGAAGGTTTCCCTCTTTAAAACAATAGGATCACTTCCTCTAACAGAAAACTTCAATTTCTTGCCAGTTTTGGAAGAGTTCCGGGAACTGCACTAAGCGTTCCAGTGTTGGTGGTCATCCTCAAACCACTACCCTTTATACCAACATTTCATAGAGCACATTCAGCCTAGTGCTGCCATGCATTTTTTGCACATTTTGTATTACAGCTCTCTTCTGGGACTCATACATAACCCTTCGGATTAAGGGGGGGAATGTTGGACACCTAATCCTAAATGGGTTAGTGTGGAAGCCGAATAGACTAAGCAGTCCAAGAGACCTTGGGATCTGAAACCCAAGAGTCATATAATGTACTATAAATGTATATCTCCTGTTAATAAAAAAATGTACTCACATGATTTATCTTTCCTATTCTATGTTTCCCATGTGTGTTTAACAATTACCCATCACAAGAGGGCCTGTCTGCTACAAGAATAGCAGGAAAAGATCACTGCTAAACCTTGGATAGCCCATTTATGAAAAATCAAAATTGTTGTGTTCATTTTCAAGGCCTACAAAATGATAAACTTGGGATGTAGCTCATATATAGCCAAATGTGAAGTAATTTGACCTTTGCAATAGCTAGTCCTGGATGACCTCCTCTGTGTAGGTTACCATGTTTAAGATCCACAAAGGAAGGCACAAACCCAAGGTAATCTCACTCCATATGCTGACAACACTTTCTTTTACCAGGGCTTCATCATGAGCTACTGCTTTGGAAACCAAATACTACCCTCTGCCACCAATGTTTTTTTCAAAAGAAAAAAATGGAACCTTCATTCATTAAAATGTGAAATTTTTACATTGACATGGCACTATAATCCCCTAAAACTGATCAATAAGCATATATCATGTATTCACCGATATCCAGAAAGGACAGAAAAGTACAAAGGACACAATCTCTGTCTCACTTCAAGTGCACATAACTAGACCAGAGTAGAAAGCACAGAGGCAGCACTGAAAGAAAATATGATCCAGAAACAGGCTGTGGGAAAAAACCAGATCCCAGAAAGGCCAGAAAAGTACAGAGGACACAATCTCTGTGTCACTTCAAGATGAACATGCCTAGACCTGTGTAGAAAGCACAGAGGCAGCACTGAAAGAAAATATGGTCCAGAAACCAGGCAGTGGGAAAAATACCAATCCCAGCAAAGGGAATAATCCTCAAAATATATAGTCATTTGTGGGACAAGTACAAAAAAGAAAACCAGGGAAGCCAGCAATCAGAAAAACATCAAAATTAGATCATAAAATAATCCTGAGTCCACCCCCTGCCATCAACCTCCGGATCAAAGACCATGAAGCCAAGAACTCGTTTAGAGAGAGCATCGGCCACAGAGTTTTGCTCCCTGTATACATGCTGAAAGGAGACAACAGAGAAGGATGCCAGAAGATCTCGGTTCTGTTGCATCCAGTTGCAAAGAGAGGAAAGCTCCAGCAAATTTTTCCCCTGTATCCAATTGATCAATGTCAGCGAGTCACCCACTATCAGAATGTTGTCAATTCCCAGCCATGATGAAACTTGCAGAGCACCCCATAATGCAATCAGTTCCACTCTGCAGTTGTCCCCATCACCTCCATGCCAATAAAAATGGTATCGAGTTGTGGGATCAACAGAAAGGTAAACCCCACAGCCACATTTGCCATCAGAAGCAGCTCCATCGAAATGGCAGATGGGGAAGATGTTGTCTAGGTCAACCAGTGAGATAGACCTTCCAGAATCCAAGTGAAAACATGGACCGATTTCTTGGTAATATGCTACGATACTCAGGGCCACGACCTGGACCAAAGGTTGTTTGTCTTCGAAAATAAGCCTGTTCCTAGTGCGCCAAATGCCCCATAGAACATATAGAGGGACTGTCCTGTATGCCTTGGCATGTAGTGACCAAGAAGAGAAACAGTCCAAAATCGATTCAAAGTCACAGGGCATAAAGACGCCAAGGAGAAAGGAGACCTTCGTCCAAATAGCCGCAGCAAAGGAACATTTTATAAAAAGATGAGTGCAGTCCTCCGTATCCAACCCACACAAGGGACATCTGCCAGGGCCCATGAAACCCTTCTTGATCAGCCAGTCCCATGTCAAAATATGGTTATGCATAGCCAGCCATGAGAAACACTTGATCTTTAGTGGAGCGTCCCACTTCCACCATATCACAGTAGCCTCAGCAAAGGTCTATGCCACCAATGCTATCTCTAGTGATCTCAATGTCTGTACACCTGCTCCCTTAAATACCCCAATTTTATGCAGAACAAAATTATGGGTAACATGACCCCATATCCACATGTCACTGGGATTGATGGATGCTCATGCAAGGTACCAATTGACTATATTGCTTAGTATGTCATATTATATGGTTTCCTCCCAAGTTTCGAATATGAAATATGCCAAGGAGGATGGAATGTAATGTAACTAGGCACGATAAGGTTGGATATCTAGGAAGATACTCAAGGGGATAATGAATATTTAATTATACAGTGGGCCTATCACATTATTATGGCCACATTATATTTATTATCCCCTTGGGTATCTTCCCAGATATCCAACAATATCCTGCCTATATATAAAATAAGGGGTAGTTGGCACAAGACCCCTATGAACACTTGTGAGAAAGTATAAATAAATTAATATCATTGTATTGGGTATATGTGTCAATTTGAATTGTTTTGTAGTAAGCATGGCTTGTGGAATAATTTCTTTCATAAAGAGTATTTGATGGTGTCACCCTACTTTGAGAGTTCATCTCTCTCTCTCACTCACATTGCACTGGGTATATGTGTGGATTGAATTGTTTTGTAGCAAGCATGGCTTGTGGATAATTTCTTTCATAAAGAGTATTTGATGGTGCTGCCCTACTTTTGAGAGTTCTTCCGCCTATATCCTTAGTGTTGTTCATGGTGAATGTTTTGGATACCTTTGGTATTTGTGGGTTTATTAAGTTAATGGGTATATTCTCTTTTATACCATTGAAATTTGACCACACCTGATGAACCTCAAACATTTGTTCTCATTTTGCATCTATGCTAATTCAGCCTAAAACTAGATCACTAAATGTTGTGGCCAAGTCCTCCCTGTACCCATTACATTAGATATCACCATCTTGGGTGTTTAGCTCCCTCAGCATATTAGAAATAAAGTTTTGTTCCTTATCTGAAAAGTATGGAATTCGTCACATGTTCAATTAACCCAATCTATACAGTACCCTCCTTAGGTTGGCAGTTCACATATTTGTCCTACTCTCCATCTGCAAGTTAGTGTGCAAGCCCAAAAAGTAGAGTTGGAAATGGGAGCACCTGCATCAGTTGCTCGAGTGATGGTAGGGTTCTCCTTGCACCATGGAGACTGAGCATTTTGTTGACACTCTGGTAATATTCATATACTCTAGGCAGAGGCAACATTCTGAAGGAAAGCCAAGGCATTAATCTGGCAGTGCTGTTTAGAAAAGGCAAAAGCAACATTATGGCTGTCCACACAATCCTTCCCCGCAGCCTTTCAATGACAAGTTCCCAACTCTCACCCTAGCTATCTCACAAAAACAGAAGCCACCTGAGAATAGTGGATAGAGAAACACTATTCTGGATGCCAGGCTAGCCAATGATGGATGGGACCATCCCAAAACAACAAGGACAATCCTCCTTGGACAGCTTAATTGATTTTCATGGATTTGTGTGGTCAGTTTTTTGTGGCTTAATGGCAAAATTTTATCTTTATGTTCTTATGCCAAGTGACTTTTGAAGAAGGTAATTTTTAATGTTGTGTGCCCAAGTGGCAATTTTGATAGGTTTTGTGCTCTTGGGCAGTTTTGGTAGCATTTAAGGATTCTTGTAGCAGCCATATAACCCCATTTTTTGTAAAAATGTGCAACATGTACATATTTGATCGCATCAAGAGTTAAAAGAAGCATTTTATACAAACATCAGAAATTAAGGATGTTAGGTTTTTTAAGATTTCGTTTGCATGGTTGAACAGCTCAATTATGAAATGTAATGGACTGCCTGCATGTGTCGAGAGAGAAGTATTGGTAGATAGATAGATCTGCCCACCTTAGCTGGATTGTACCTAAAACAGTACAGCGACGGAGATGATATGTCCTTGTCTTCCATCTTGAAGTTATTATTTATCCAAAATAATTGGTCAATGCAGGAAAAAGCTAAAATTTTGGAATGTTGACCATTGGAAATTCAAAATAAATTATTTCATATAAACGAAAGTAAAAAAACCAATGCCCGACCTGGATGCCCTGACGCCTGTCTCAGTGACTCCTCTGCTGATGATCGAATCTCCTGATTAGTGTCAAGAGTTGCATTCAGACAGTTCAGCAGCCATAACTGATCTCCATCAACTCCACTTGAGCAATCCATCGTGGCATAAAACCTCTTTGTTGATCGTTTAAACCTTATCAGCACAAAATGCATATGCAATTAAAAACAATGCCACTCATCAAGACTCAACGCCTACGTTCATTCAAAGAAACCTTTTCGTCGGCTATATTTAACAGAAACGAGTTGATGGCCTCAGAAACCACCCAAAACGACTGTTTTTAAATCTAATCGAATGATAATCAGCAAACCCAAAACTATTCGTTTTGAAATCTAATCGAATGATAATCAGCAGACCCAAAACTTTAGAGTTTATTCAAACTTAATATAACATCGATTCCCACTAGCTTTGACATCAACAAAGCATTTGACAGAAATGAGGAGATGAGCTCAAAAAATACCCAAAATCGATGTTTCAAACTGATCAATGGATAAGCAGCCAACACGAAGCTTTAAACCCAAATCCAGCTGCTGCTACACACGCAACATCGCGTAAAGTTTGAGCATCAAATTTCTGTTCTGAACAGACATTTATTGGGATTTCATTAAATGACTGTGTGGGTTTGACACTCAACTTGATTGGAGGCGGTTAGCAACCAAGTGAATGCAAGCACTGTTATGTTAATGGATGGAATCCAATAGACTGCTACTCAAAAGAAGAAAAGCCAGGTGAGGGAAACCTTGTGCTCGGCGGGGAATAGTCACGATTAATATTGATGTGGTGGGGACAAACTTGTGTTGTCTGCTACTTTCCCGCTCGTGTCGGCCCTCGGATTATTACAAAGCATTTCTTACTTTTTAGAAAATGGTGGTTGATTAATTGAGGGAAACTTGGAGTAGTTTATGTTAGGGTTGGGATATTTCATTTTGAGTGGGCAGGCGCAATTTGGTAGTTACTTAGTCGTCCCTAAAACCCTGAACACGCAAACCTTCACCTCCCACCACAGATTTTTAATTTTCCTCGTGTATGATGTTCGTATGTACTGTGTCTTCCATGCCAATTAGTTTTCTTGGGTGTGAAGGTTTGTGTTCGGTTGCTAATTTGTGTACTTTTCATAATTTTTGTTTCAAAATGTTGGTGCGAGATGGGTTTTATGGGATGATTTGAGTATTAAACATATTATACAATTAATTTTAGAAATGGATATTTCATAATGTTGAAAACAGAAGGCTTCCATGTATTTATAATAAAGAAGACAACTTTAAATAAATGGTTCATACGAGAGATTGCTCGTCGAGGTTTGGCAAATGGGTTGGACAAGCTAACTACACCATGGAGAAAAATCTCATAGTCAAGTGCACTTAATGTAGAATATTTCTAAGATATATGACATTCTTAAGAAAACTTAGATATGAAGTGCAAGTCTCGAGGTGAAAATTGAAGCTATATTTTTCATTTCATTAGTTTTAATCCCACCTCTTAACCTATGTGGGGATCACATCATGCAATGAGTGTCGAGTGGACTATTCATTCCAATGCTTTTAGAGACCTAAAGAAGGTGTCCAACGAAGGTCCATGATTTTATGGTATGTGAACGTATTCAACTTCCCAATACATATTCAAACTTCCAAAGGAAGTAGATCTCGCTTGAGGTATGTTTGATAGTTATTATTAATTAAGGAGTAAAATGTTAAGAGATGGGTGAATTGTGAGTTCTATTTCATTTAAGCATGAAGGAAACAATTCATATGCAGATAGCACCATAGTATAAACATCATCAAGATATCACATAATAATGCAAAGATATTGAGAACATTCATACAATCCCATTATATTACTTAATAAATGGATTATATCTAAGCAGTATGCTTTATGATATTAAGATATATTCTAAGCCTTGTATGGTGATATCAATTTGAATTTGTGCAAAATATTTTGGAAAAATGGATTTTAATAAAAAGAAGGAAGGAGGATTCTCTAATATAGGTAGTAAAATATGGAAGTGTGGATAATTAAAACTGTAAGGGACTATTCAAGGAAAAGATATTATCCTTGATATTTGTCCATATAAGATGATAATTATATTGATGTCAATTGGGCAAATTAACTATTATTTCCATGGTCAAGTATATTTGTAGAGTAGCCCACGGGGCGTAGAATAGACGGTGATGGAATGTATTGTTAAGGCACTTCATAATGTGAAGGTCATTGGTTTGAAACTTCGAGGGCAAAAATCCAACCATGTTAAAGGTTGATGTGACCCAGGTCGAGTGCGCTCCCCAAATGATTTTGACGGTTTAGATGGCCTTCAGTCGCGGTTTATCAAGCCAAAGTTTAAGCGTGCAGTCATCTCGGGACTCACACAACTTAGCAAATCAAAAAAAAAAAATATTTGGAAAGTAAAACATTTATGGCAATGAACAATTTGAAATTTAGGACTAACTACTATCATAGATATAATAAATACCTATCTAAATAAATAAATTAAATAAGTATTAATTAATTTACTATTTATAAGCCGACTACTAATGAAGACAACAACAATATTTTTCAAATAACTATTAATAAGCTCCGTATTTTTCTTGCTCTCTCTTCTCAAAAACAAATCTCATTGCCCTGATGATGGACTCACTAAGCTAGTCCGAAACGTTGGTTTCAAAACTGTTCATAGGTTTTTCCTCAAAAAAAAAATAATAATAATAATAATAACTACTATCAATTGATTATTATAAATTCATACCTTAATTCAATGTTGCAAATTTTATCAGTTTTAATGTTGTTGGCATAATTATAGGTTTTAATTGAATGGAAACATTGGAGTCGTTCTTTCTAAAATACTAGAACAATAATAATAATAATTTTTTAACAATCTCCTATGACGAAAGAAGATAATATGACAAAATTTCAAAGTGGAGTCATGAACTGAAGTTCTATCATTGGAATATATAGACCTTATACAAATGCGAAAATCCAATATGATGAGGAATCACAACAATAAGGTTATGATGACTAAGAAGGGGAAATTAGATATTTGAACAAAACCCTTATCAACAATTTGAAGAAGTTGTACGCAGTTGAAGGGAATTGGAGAAACAAGGTACATAAATTTGCAATTTCAACAACAAATAAATGAGCTACAACAACAAATTAACAACATAAAAAATGCTCACAAAAGAGAGATTGAAGATATTAATAAAAAATTGTCGATTGAAGTTGATAAAATTTCTCATTTGAGAAATCATAATAAATCTCTACTAACGGAAATAAAGAAGCTAAATAAAGAGAGAAGGCACAACAAAGATCCAAAAACAAGGATAAGAGCATTGACACCTAAACAATTGATGTGGACAACCCTGATGTTGTTATCAATGATGTTGTACGAGTGGAAGAGCTTACAAAAGTTGAAACTCAAGTACATATTCTTAGAATAAATAATTATTATTTAATACGGATTACTTTATACAATTCATGATGTTCTTGTGAAGTGAATTGTTAGGTTCACTTCATAAACAATCAAATAGGAGAAACAAAAGTAGTTCTAAACATAATACAAATTACACTTGACAACTCAAGGACTAATAGCAACAACGTTAATAGCGAACAAAACCAATTGAACCCTCTACATTGTTAGGTGAATACATCTCTCTAGGCTTATTAAGGTGATTATAGAATATTCTAGGTGAATTTGGGAAATAGTAATTGTAATCTATCGATATAAAAGGGGCTCTACACCTTTATGAAAAATGTCTAAAGGATCTAGGAGCCTTGCTCTAGGGGCAAGCATTTGCCTTATCTACATCTACATACTTGGGCTTCTACAGATTTAGATCTCTAATGATCACCCTTCTTTGTTAACATTGGTTTTGCATTCCAGTTCCCTAGTCAAAAGATGACCATTCACAATATTATACCCTTCCTTTCAAATTGTCCCAAGTTCATTGTGTCATCTATTCTTAAAAATGTAGCTATAGGAATTCTTGAACAATGTTATCTTGCAACATGGTGAACAACTCAAAAAAAGCTTTCAAACAACCATTGTTTCTTGGAGTAATTGTACAAACTTAGTAATGATGGTCTCTATTATAATCTCTTGGGTTTCCACATTCTTTACATGGGATTAGACTTCGACTTCAACATGTTGCTTTGTATCACAAACAACAATAAACTATGACTATGCTTTCCATGCATGTTCTTGAGCAAAAAAAATTGTAACTGTTCATTTTAGGCTTACAATGCACTTTGATTTAACATGAGCTTTTTGGTTCCTTCAATTTTTTCAATGTTATCTACATCCATTACTTGTACATACACCTAGTCACACTACTCGCAGTACTTCTCCAATTGTTCTTCAATTTGTTTCTTATGTTTCATGATGACCTCCTTGTGTTTTAAGAACTTTATCCATAGGGAAAAACATCTGAGGTAGAATTATTCTAACTTGTCCATATGCAATTATGATTCTACCCAGGTTGGCTCTACCAATAATGCAATTATTTCTTATGCCCTTTGGCGTCTGTCTCTACCACATGGGATTCTTGCTTCTCTTTTTTTTCCACCCACATTTGCTCTACTTCTACTACAAATTTCAATAATCCTTTCTTAGTCTTATTTGCCTCAAGGTCATGGTACTTTGGTGATGTTCCTTGGTGGTTGGTCTACTTTAACTACTACTAACAAATGTAGGAAGACCCCCCCCCCCACAAAGCCTTCCAATAACTCTTCTTGCGTTATTCTCGCCTCCTCAAGGATTACAACCTCTCTCTCTCTCTCTCTCTCTCTCTCTCTCTCTCTAGCATCTAGTGTTTGTTATTTAAATCTTTCCTAGCCAACCTCAGCCTTGTTCACTTACAACTTCTAGTGGACTTCAATCTCACAAGCTCTTAGCTTTGTTTATCTGTATCTTCCAATGGACTTCAATGTCGCAAGCTCTATTGTAAATAAAATCCAAGATCTTTATTTCTTCCTTCTATATTTTTACTAGTTATTTGTATTGTATATTTTGCATCTATAGTTCAATAATGTATTCATCCTAGTTACTTAATATTGATTTAAGGTTAATGAATTGAATTTACTATAATGCTATCCAAGTTGAGGACATTGAGCTTCCACAATTCCATTGCATGTTGAGTGAGGACTTGATCTCAATCACAACACCTCGAATAACACATAACATGCTTGTGAAATTCAAAAGGCTCCAACCTTCCTTGCCTATCTTGCAAAATTTGTAGTTTATTCTCTTTACCTATTCTAAAACTCAAACTCAAATCTTGAAAGTGTTTCTTGTGATGTTCCTAGCAGGTTATAATCTTTGCATGCCTACGAATACAATGTTAGTAGGCCCTTGACCAAGCCCCACTACATTACAAACCAAACCAAACTCCAAGTTAATTAGCTAATTTGAAGTGTTGGGATTCTTCTATTAAAACCAAAAAGAAAAACATAAATTAAAAATTTGGAGCCCTTGGCCTCATCCATCTTATCACCATGGACCAAACCTTCATACACTTTTATTGAAAACATAGTGCTTGACGCCTTACCATAATCATGTACCTATACCAACATTCAAGCCCTTAGGAAAGTCTCTGATGTGCACAGAAAAAAAATAGAGAACTGAATATAGTGGAGATAAGGTTGGGGGATACTCACTTAATCTTTTCCCTTCCAAAGACCATAAAACCAAGGTCTACCAAAAGAAAGACCAAATTACAAAGTTGTGTCTTCTCTTTATGTATCTCTAAATCCTAAAAGTATATGAAGTCACAACCAAGGAAGTGAGAATTAAGTACCTTGCAAAGATATCCCTCAAAGATTAAGAGTCTACTTAGATGTTAGAAAGTCACAAGCAAAATTATATCACAAATGAAGCAAAATCTTGAACCAAAGTCTAATACCATGGCCCCCCCACGGAGGAGCCAAGCCATGCACCATGCATTATGTGTCAAAAGCATTGTAAGTGAACTTTGCACATAAAACACCACAAGTTAGTATTTATATTACACGTGTCACGCAAGCTTATTGATCCTTAAAAACAAATTAAGCCACCACAAATGGGAGACACCACAGACATCCTCAAAAAACTATGAAACAAATATAGGGATGTTCAATGGGATAGGAGGAAACAATAAATGGTGATCCCTCGTCGCATGGACAGCCAATGAATTCAAGTTTTAAGGATCTAATGCATATTAATTGCCTCTTGTGATTTCTAGTGGATCAAACTCGTAAAATTCCAATTAAAGCATTTACAAATATATATATATATAAAATAAAATAAATAAAAAAAATAAATAAAAAAAAATAAAAAAAAAAAAAAAACAAAAAAACAAAAAAACAAAAACAAAAAAAATTCAGCAAACATTGTGCATTTTGATCATAGGTAATTTTTTTAATTCTATTAGTGATGTTATTAAATCACTTGCAAAATGAGTTTGGAGACACAATGTTGGTAAATATGGTGCTTTATTTCCTATTTAGTATTCTTAGGTAGGCTAGGTGTGTACAACAATATTATGACAAGATCCACCTTATCACAGAGAGAGAAAGATAGAATAGCACTAGTTATCACTACAAAACTATATCAAGAGCAAGGTAGATCTACCTTGAACCTATAATTGGTTTAATTTTCTTTAATGAATCACTCACTTTGTTCCTTGAGGTGTGAATATGTCATGTGACACGGGAGTATCCTTGGCACTTCAAAAACTTGATCAACGTGTTATCTTCCCCAATCCATAAAACTAAGCATAAGGGTGGTTTAATCAAGGTCTTCTTCCTTTGAACAAAGTACCCACGAGACAAAAGAAGTGCACCACACAATAGGATGCCTTGACCTAAATAATCAAGATTGAAGTTGTGAATGGACATCTAGGGACCAATAGACCAAACATTGCAGTTATGCCATCAACTAACACAACTCTTGGATTAGCATAATTCCAATTACAATGGTCATAATAAACCAAAAAGAATTATGGTTTCCTTGCATGCATCCCATGTGTGGATTCAGGTGTTGTTATGTTGTCCATTTTGTGGGCTTTTTTAAACCTTGTATGGGGTTTTCCCCTTATTATCAATCTACACGGGTTTTGCAATTCTCCAGGTTTTTGGAGGGTTTGGTTTTTTTGTTAGCTACAAATATCTCTTTGTATCTATTTTTTGTAAATATGTATGTTTTCTGTTGGGATAACTATTTTTTTTTTGTGGCCACTGCATAGATCTAGGTAGGTCTTGTATGAATACACACTTTGTTTGTGTATTTACAAAATGTAAGTGTGTTTATTTCTATAAATAAAGTTACAATTTTTTCCTAAAAACAAATATGAATGGAGCATAGTGCACCAAATTTGTTTAATAACAACTAGCAAGCTTCAATGCCTTTGACAAAGAATTCATTAACAGTGGTATGCCTATATTCAAATGGTAGATTTAAGACACTTTCTTATTGATTCAAGGTGGAATATCACTATGCTTTCAATTCAAGGTGAATTACAAATTGCATGTGCATAATCTTATGCAAAGGCATAAATCGTATGGGTAGAGGATTATTGGTGCCCAGGTATTATAGGTTTGCTTATAAACTTTCAAAGATATAGAAAAACAAAACATATGGGGGTGCACAATCCTTATGTTTGGAAGTTATGTTTGATGCACTTGTTGTTTTCCTAGAGATCAAATCTGACCCCCCTTTGAATTAGGATTTGAAGACAAAGCATAGAAAATAATTTTGGCGAGGACCACCTTCCTATCAATGCTCATAAACCTTCAAATATTATTTTGGATTTGAAATGCGTTGAGATCCCATAATTAAAATAATGTTGTATGTCTTTGAAATTTCCTAACGAGGACTTGCACAATCATGCGCAATTGAGCTTTACATATGGGAAAAAATTAAAAAATAATGACAAGACGCCTAGGCTTCACTCTGTGATTTATAAAGTTCATTTCATGTTATTCTTAGGTCTTCATTAAATTGGTGGAGTCTCATTCAACATAGGGTTAGCTAGAGTTTGGGTTAGGGCTCTGTGAACTTCTTATCAATTTCATAATTGAGATAACATCTCTTATTGATCTTTAAATGTGAACTTGTGAGTGGAGATGGGAGAATGTGAGGGTGGAGAAAGACAAGAAAGGTGTGCAAAGAGCCTCTTGCTAATTTAGCTTACTAGATTCATTCAATTTGAAATTTTTCTTCACGAACTAGTAACATCTACTAATAGCAGGATGTTCCCCAAGAGTGTAAAATATTATGAGGGTTTGAAACTTTTTTTGGGTTTTGAGTGTGGATTACTTTTTGTACTTCTTTGTGGCTAGTTAATTATTTGAGTTTCTATCGAGCACCAATAATAAAAAAATATTGCAAATGTAATTTAACTTTCATGCCAAGTTTATAAATTCCTTCAAATGGGGAGTCATTGTTCTTGGTCTTACATATTCTTTTATGGTGCTTAAAAACATTAGGACAAGTTTTGGACAATTCTAGTCCATCTTTTTGCAGAAGGATAAAGGATGCCTATCATGTTAAAGAATGTGTTATATTAGATATATTTCCAATATTCTAATCATCTCTTGTCTTATCTATTAAAAAAAAATCCTTATTCTTCTTATCCTGCATCGTTTTTTGTTTGTTTTTGTTTTTTTTGTTTGTTTTTGTTTTTGTTTTTTTGTTTGTTTTTTGTTTTTGTTTTGTTTTTGTTTTTGTTTTTTGTTTTTTTTGTTTTTTTTTTTTTTTGTTTTTTTTTTTTTGTTTTTTTTGTTTTTTTTTTAGGCTAAATTCTATTACTGTAAAATAATGGTACACTGAGACTTTGGCCTTTGCATCTCCGTGCCATGGTTTAAGGCATATAACTGCAAAACAGGACTGTGACTGCCCATAACGGGAAACTAGTCCAGTTCAAAAATGAAATTGCAAATATTATATTGATGCCCACGTAGGGAAACTAGCAATTAAGCACAATATCTATCCAGTTTTTCAAAAAATCATCAAAAAAACCAAATGACAACAAGTTTTCCAAAAAAGCCCCAAAAAAACCAGATAACAGAATGCTCGAAACCTGAGACTCGAAGACACGTGGCATGTGGTGTGGCCGGTCAAGTGTTCTGCTACAGCAACGGGTGTTCCTCCACGATGAAACACATGTAAGCATCACTGTCTTCTTCTGCATGTTGCGTTGCTCCCATGTCTTCTACTTGCTGCGTTGCTCTCATGTCTTCTACCTGCTGCGTTGCTCCCATGTCTTCTACCTGTTGCGTTGCTCCCGTGTCTTCTGCCTGCTGCGTTGCTCCCGTGTCTTCTTCCGCCTAATGGTCATGGTCCTTCTCCTCCACAGTTTTCTTGTCCGGAGGAGTGTCTTGCTTCGCCTCTGCGCAGTGTGATCTTCCCTCGACCATGGCTGGCTCCTCGCTGGTAGGACTTCCACCTTCGGTAGCTGGCTCCTCGCGGAAGGTAATGGAGATGGTGGCGGTTATGATGGGTTGGTTCAGGGAGCAGCGGTAGGTGAACTGGCTGAGCAGAGGGGCTGCTGAGGACTAGAGGGGATTTCAATGGATGGAGAGTCAGAATGCGACAGTTGGATGTGGAGAGCTCATGAGCGAGTATTTGGATAGCGGCCTGTGGGCAATTGAGCCGCGGGGGAGGAGGTGTCTGAGGCAGGAGACGGTGGAGAGCGAGGTAATCTACCTTCGATGCTCCCTCTTCTACTTCGCATTCTATGGCGAGTTATGGGAATTTTGATGCCAGGGGGAGGAGAAAGCCTGCTAGGAGATGGTTCAGAGTTATGAGAGGTGCAGCAGGTTCAGAGGTTGGCTCAAAGGAAGGAATAGTAATAGACGCGGGGTGGAGAATAAAATTACAGATCAAGCCAATTTCAATGCAGCATAGAATGCTGCAACGCCTGCCCGTAGCAGTGCGTGTGCTTGGTTTCGCTGCGGCCAGTGGGCAGTGGCATTGCAGAGGTGAGAGATTAGAGACAAGGGCGGTGGAGTTCAAATTACCAAAGGTCGCCATTAAGTCGAGCCGAGGCAGGTAGACGCAGTCAGATTGATTACAGTGCCAGCTTAATTGCCATTTATGGTCGTTGTTAAGTCGTTTTATGGTTTGATGTGCGGGATTACGGAGGGCCATGTGGCCAGGCCACTTGCCGTCCCAATCCGCCGCTAGCATATTAATCTTGACGTACACCCGCATTTGGGATCTTATCCTGCATTGTTGTCTTTCAAAAGCTTTGTAAATTAATTTAAGTTCAATGATCCTTTTTAATGTTTTAGTTTGGCTCTTTAGCTTTGTCTTCTATTCAAAATTTTCTAGCCTCTTTTCCATTCCATGTATCATTTCTACATGCAACAAGAACAAAAAATCAGAATCCATGTTTCTTATTTACCATTCTTGAGGTTACACTATTTTAACTTTTTTATTTTCAAATTGGTTCTATATTTAATTCCTTGTTTCTACTAAGTATTCTTGTTGTTGTTGTTGTTATGTTTTTTGTTTTTTTTTGTTATAGTTATGCTTTGCTTAATTATTTATTTCCTTCGAAGATAACATCCAAATGTATATATAGTTTTATATGAAATAATGGAAATGCAAATATCTCAATCTCTAACGTGGTTTGTGTTTTGTCTTATCCAATGATCCGGGTTGTACCAAGAATGAAATGAAAGGTAGGAAAGGAAATGGAACACACAAAGAGAAATATAGCAAAGAGCACAATATATAGTGAAAACCCCACTTCTACTAATAAATAAAACAATAGAATATTGTAGAGCAAAAACTAGCCAAAATGATGGTAGCTATCTCTCAAGGGAGAGAGATGGTAGCTATCTATGATAATAACATTCACAAAAGCTATTATAATATGCAAATAGAATGACTTTATAACTTAAAGAAAGGACCCCAAAGGTCCAAAACCCTAACCCTAAAAGTTGAAGCACCAAAAGGTTTGCGATATCGAAGGTGGTTAGTAGGTAAATTGACTCCTGAGAGGTGCAACTTTTACATATAATGTTCATTTGGGCACAACAACCCATTGGAAAGAACTACCCGAGGATTACAGATTTTTGCTACGACCAAGGAATGCCATGGCAAACCCTACCCCCTTAATCGCTAAGAAACATCGTTTAAGGCCTAAAAATGGCCTTGTAAGTTTGGAATAAAAAAAAACCATTGAGACAGTGGAAGTGGTGGGTGGCCTCCGATATCTGCCACATATCCATGTGCATTGTGCAACAGAAGAAAAACAAACATATGAGCATTGTTTATCTCCTTGAGTTTTGATCCAAGTTGTTTGTTTTATGTAATATATAAATAAAAAAAGCACACACACACACACACATAGGTGAAATCAAGCTTCAAAAGGTTGCATGTATCTATTTATTTCATGAGGTTTCAAGACAATCACACGTTAAGATAAATCATGTGTAAGGAAGGTCAATATTTGAATAGGGTGATCTTATTTCTTTCAAATTACGCATACCTCAATTCATATACAAAACCGTTAAAAATACTAGAGGGAGTTGAGCACATTTCATCTCTTATTAGGCACTCAAATGAAGCATGTTTTATTGGCATTCTTCTTGATACATGTTCCCATGACCATACATAGTTAAATCAATGGCACACCTTTTCACATTGAGATTTGATTTAACTACCTAAGAATATTCAAGGTAAAAGAAGCCATAATTTTAAATGCTTTAATATCATACAGAAAATGCTCAAAGTATGAAATCCATGTGCACATTCACAAGGCACCATATTGATTTACTATAGTGATAAAACATTAATTAAAGATGCATTTGATCTCCACCCAGTGACAATAGCCTCAAGATACCAATTTCATCAATTGCAATGAAATCTCAATAATTTAAAACACGATCTCAACATTTCAACAATCTTTCTCCCTTTCCCCCCGCAATTTCTTGCAACAATAAAATCTTTGGTTTCTCAATCTCAACAAATCCAAACAAGGCAATATCTTAGAGGGGTTGCACATCCCTCTAATATTTAGTCACATAATAATCATTTCCCAATCTTCTTTTGGTGTTGACTTGCCATAAAATCCTTCGTAGGATTCTCCATGGTAGTATCACAAGGCCCATCCTTGATACAGTTTAACCTTATTTGTACCTTATATACCCTCTTTGATCATGATTGATATAAGTACATGGGTTCTTGCGAAATTGATCGATTGATAGAATGTGACTAAGTGTGTGTTGTTTCTTATTTTAGCTCTTGTTTCATGCTTTTAGGGATACCTACACGCTACACCAACCCATGATCCAAGAAAGTTAAATCAAAGGAGGATTCCTACTCCAACGTGGTGGGAGGAATAAGAGTGTTTGTTTCCCTTCATCCACCTCTAGAGGTTTCCAAGCCTTCAAGACACTGCATCTAACCTGATCCATTTGAACTGCTAACTTGGGAGAGGCAATTTGTCAAGGTATTCCATCCCTATATATGGGGGCCTTTATTATATGGATCCTAGAGATACAAGGCATTCAATCAAGGATTAATTGAACGTTTAATTAATTTAACCTCTTAGTACAAGTACAAGTTAGGGGCTAGCCCCATAAAGTTATTAAGTCTTGTTAAGCATTCTACATTCTTGGAGAAATCAAACTCATTGGAGATGTATGGTTGTTTTTGTGATGGTATGTTAATGAAGAGTGTGTACTTTTAAGTTCAATGCAACTAGTATTCTTTTAGGTTCCTCATAGAAGTCTCGAGTAATGCACACCCAAGGTTGAATAAGGGACCTCTACATCTTTGTTCTAATTCCTCTACTTTCAACCTTATTTTAGTTCATTTTATTATATTTTATGTTGTGCATTAATTTCTACATTTCCCATGGTAGCACTTTGTTTCTCGTAGCAAAATTTACATCATAATGTTTTTAAGTAGTTTTATTATCCTTTTCCATCACCGAGGGAGCTATGTTAATCACATATTTCCTTAGCCCTATGGAGGGATATTTCCTAATGATTAGTTTACCTTGTTATGCTTTCATCCAGGTTTTGCAATAGGATATTTTACTATGGGATTTATTAATCTGGACTTATACAGGAACACAACATAATACAAATACAAACATAAACACCGAGATGCAGCAAAATAAATCTTCATTTCATTAATATCAAAGAACTGAACTATGGTTACATACAAAATGGAAATAAACTAGCTTGGGCGATGGTAGCTTATCTTTGAGAAGAGAAGTGGTGGCTACATGCCTCTAAATTGTGTTACAATGAGGCTCAAGGGCATTTTATTATTTAACAACAAGAAAAACCCTAACTCCGGGAAATGGAACGCCAAGAGTTTGTGGGCCTCGTTGGGGTTAGTTGGGTAGTCAACTTCTCGGAGTTGTAACTTGGTCATATGATCTTCGTTTGGTGCATATGATACCTTGTTTGAAAGATCTATTCGAGTACTACAAGATTTTCTGCAAGCCCTTTGCCTATGGAAATGGGCTTGTTGAGGACCTCAAAAAAACGTCGTTTAGGGGGGTCAAAACAACTTTGGAAGTTCATGACCCAAAAAAACTACTAAAAATAGTAAATGTTGCTATAATCAAGGAAACAAATGAAAGCAACTAGAGGTTTAGGTGGAACAGGCAAGTGGCCACCAATATACACCTGGATCAGTCCTCCCCACTTAGAAAGCAATGGTCCCCATTGCGTGCAGAGCTTCCATGAGGTGAGGAAATTTCTGTTGAACTTGGTCCCTAGTGAACCACTTGTTCTCGTGAAGGAGTTGGTCTGCTTTGACAACTTGATATAGTTGGATCCTTTGCTGGCGAGTGCTCTTAATACGTGTGTCCATGATCTTGTCAGTTGTGGTTGTTTGACACATCTGGGGTTGAGATCTATTGGTGTCATCTGCTCAACAACGTTGAATGTGTCCAATAATGGGGGAAAGTATGGTCACAGTCAATCCACATTGAATATTGGGTGAAGGCCAAGGAACATTGGAATTCTAAGCTCGAAGGAATCTTCCCCTACAACCTTGGTGATGGTGTATGACCCATATTGGAGGGGGCGAAGTTTGTGGTGGAGCCCAGCAAAGTGCTCCTTCTATAGATGTAACCAAACTTTAGCACCCACCTGGAACTTGTGTGGCACCCAATGTTGATCATGGCGTTGCTTGTACTTAGCATTGGCTCTATCCAATATGTGATGGGCCTACTGGAGGATGTGTTGAATGCGCTCGATGAAGTTGTTAGCCCTGTCAAGTTTGACCTAGACATCAGTTGAATCTGCCTGAGTAGCTGGAAATGGTATGGCCACATCAATGGGATATAGTGGATGGAATGCCAATCCCACCTCATAGGGGTTGTGGCTAGTTGAGTTATGGAGAGCTTTGTTGTAATTGTGTTGGACATAAGGGAGGCTTTAATCCCATGTGCATGGATGCTTCGAGTTGTACATGTGCAAAATGTGCACAATCATCATGTTGACGACCTTTGTTTGGCCATCAATTTGGGGGTGGAAGGTCATGGACTTAGTGATCTTGGTATCTAACATTGACCAGAGGCTTGACCAAATTGTATTCAGGAACCTACTGTCCCGATCTGAGATATTGGACTATGGAATCCCAAAGTGTACCCACACTCGTTCAAAGAATATCTTAGTAGTGGCTTCTGCTGTGATACTCTTCTTGCAAACCGCTAGAATGGCCATCTTAGAGAATCTGTCGACGATCACAAAAACGAAGTCGTTGCCATGCTTAGTAGAAGGAAGACCCGACATGCAATCCATGGAGATGGATTCCTAATGTCGACTGGGAGTAGGTTGAGGAGTATATAGGCCCTGCTTCTTGATGGTCAGTTTAACAAGGGTGCAGGCAGTGCAAGATCTAATATACTTCCCAACATCTCGTCGAAGGTTCGGTCAATAAAAATACTTCTGCAACACTGCCATTATTTTCTCTACTTCGAAATGTCCAGCAACCCGATTGTAATGGACCTCCCAAATCATCTTGGCACACTCGCTTGAAGGAACAAAAAGGTGTCCCAGTTGGCATAACAATGCACAAGAGTCAAGCATAGTGGTCAATGCCATGACTGGCGATCGGCTGAGGCAGTCTTCAACATTATTGGTATTTCCCTTCTTGTACTTAATTTTCAAATGCAACTGTTGCAGGTAGGTGGACCATTTCTGATGGTGATCGTTCTGCAACTTTCCTTGTGTCTATATGAACTGTAGGGGCCAGTGGTTTATGTGGATGATTGTTTACTTCCCCATAGTGTAATGCTTCCATTGTTGGCAGGTCTACATAATGGAATACATATCTTTGTCATAGGTGGGATACTTTCATGCTGTATCTGAAAGTTTCTCATTGTGATATGCCACTAGATTCCCCTACTGAGTAAGAAATGCACCAATAACATATTTAGGGGCATCTGTCTCAATATCAAACGGTTGTTGAAGGTATGGTAATGTGAGCATTGGCGCAGAGAAGAGGCGATGTTTCAACTCGACAAACACCTCATGTTGGGATTCACACCAAAATAACTTTGCTTTCGCTCCACCCTTGGTGACTTGACTCAAAGGCTGAGTAATATGAGAGAACCCCAAGACAAAACTGCGGTAGAAATTGGCAAGACCCATAAATCTGCAGAGCTTTGTTAGAGTGGTCAAGGCTAGGCAATCCTAAATAACTTGTATCTTGGTTGGGTCCACATGCACACCCCACTCATCAATGATGTACCCCATATATTGAACCTGGGTCATACCAAAAGTGCATTTCTCCAAATTGGCACACAATTTGTGTTGTCACAGGGTTTGGAGGACCTATCGAATATGGTGGAGGTGTTCTTCCCAACTCTGGCTGAAGATCAGGATGTTGTCCAAATACACTAACACGAATGACTTGGTGAAGGGCCTCAATATGTCTTCCATCAACCTCATGAAGGTTATGGGGAATTCGTCAACTCGAAAGGCATGACCAATCATTCGAAAAGGCCCTCCTTGGATTTGAAGGTAGTCTTCCACACATCAAAGGATTCGATTGGTACCTGGTGATAACCAGACTTCAAGTCAATATTGCTGAAGTATTTGGCCCTCTTGAATTGGTCCAAAAGGTCATCAATTTGTGGGATTGGATACCTATTCAGGACAATGATCTTATTCAGTTCTGGATAGTCAATACATAGTCTCCAGGGCTTGTCCTTCTTCTCTACTATCACGATCGACCTCCCACAGGGTGATGAACTTGGCCTGATGTGCCCTTTATGCAATATCTCCTGAATCTGCCTCTTAATTTCATTTTTCTCTAGGACAGAGCGTCGATAGATCGGTCCATTGGCTAGCGCACGCCAAGGGTCAGATCAATGGACTGCTTGACTTGACAGTGTAGGGGTACCCCCATGGGTGAGGTGAAGATGTCCCTATACTCTTCCACGACCTTGTCCATCTGTTGTTGTCGTGTGGAGGAGCCCTGTCTGGAGGCCGTGGATGTGGCCACAATCTTCTTCTTTCCCTGAGGGCGAATCATAAGGAAGATAAATTTCTTGGTCTAGGAAATGATCTTATTACATGCTTCACAAAGATCAAAGAGATGGCGGTAGGTGGTGCTACCTTCGGTATCCTATATAACGTATTGCCCAAATAAATAATAACAGTGTGAGGCCTATACTCATACATAACATGACGCTTCCACAAGTATGGTTGGCCTAATAATACATCACACACTTCAAGAGGAGCAACATCACATAATACCTCATATGTGAAGGGTCTGATGCTGTAGGGAGGGCGACACCACTGGCTGACGCGAAGATCTCGTCCTTTGTGAAGCCACCCGATGGTGTATGACTGCGGGTGTGGTGTTGTTGGTAGGCCCAACCACTTCATGACCTCTACTGAAATGAGGTACTTTTGGCTTCCACTGTCAATAATGAACTGTAGTGAAGAACCCTTTACCCACATATGTGAGTGGAAGAGTTGCCCCCATCCTTTAGATCTCTGGGCTCAATATTTTTGATATTGGTGGTGGAAGTAGTGGCACTGGGCTCTGCATCAATAATCTTCTTTCCTTTTGTCATTTCTCTTGTCGGGTTTTGACTAAGAGTCAGAAAATGAATTTGATTCGAAAGCTTTCATCTTAGGCACCAGTGACTGCTTGGCTCGACACTCACTTGTGTTGTGAGTGGGGATCTTATGGAACTCACACCATTTCCATGTGTCCTTCTTTGTCTTCGTGGTGTTTTTCTTTGTTTTTTTCTTCGGCGGGTTGTCTTGAGTTTCCTCAGCTTGGCTTTGTCCTTTGTTCTGCGGTTTTGGGGCACCTTTCCCTTGCTTCGGATTAACAGATCCAAAGTTTTGCTTCTTCTATTTAAATTTCTACTTGATATCGACAACGTATTGATAGGTGACACAAAGTGAGGAGATGTCCTAGATGTACTTGTGTAGACAATCGCGATACTTGAGTACCAAATGCCACTTAGAATCCTTGATACCTAATTTCGTGCAAAGGGTATGAAAACTATTTGTGAATTTCGACGCATTTTGGTCCCTTCCCTGCCGTAGTGTGGACCACTTCATGTATTTATCTTCATAGCTCTCGACAGGGTAATATTGTTCTTTGATGGCGTCTCGGAAAGAATTCCAAGTGGGTGTCGCTGAAAACAGTGATGGTTCACTCTCGTCCTTCTATTCACAGTAGGTTTTCCACCAGTCCTTGACACGGGGGACAACTTTGAGGAGTGAAAAAGTAATATTTTCCTGATTGGGAAAGTCATGAACCGAAAGATATCCTTCCAACATATTTAACCATCTATCTACGACGTTTACATCTATCTGGCCTTCAAATATGTGAATGTCAAAGTTGACTTGTACCTTAAAGGGAGTGGTGTCTCTAGAGTGGCTGCTGGATGAAAATGCGTCACCTGTGGGTAGCCGTTGAAGGATCTGGGCAAATTTATCCATCATCGCATTCCTCTGTCGCTTGAGAGATTCCTCGAGCAATATTTTGAAAGGATCTCCTGCTCCCTTGTCTTTCTTTTCTTCTACCATGGGAGGTCGATGGGGTTTGCGAGCCTGGTCTTCAAAGGTTCAACCAATTCGAGCCTTAACTCCTTATACCCTGACCTCATTGGGAACATGCAAAGAAAAACAAAGAAAGAGCATACCACTCTAATACCACTGATCCAAACTTATACAGGAATGCAACATAATACAAATACAGACATAAACACTGAGATGCAACAAAAATAAAACTTCCTTTCATTAGTATCAAAGAACTAAAACATGGTTACATACAAAATGGTAAACTAGCTTGAGCGATGGTAGCTTATCTCTTAGAAGAGATGTGGAAGCTACATACCTCTAAACTATGTTACAATAAGGCTCAAGGCCCTTTTTATTCTCGAACAACAAGAGAAAACCCTAAACAACCAAAACCCTAACCCTAGGAGATGGAACGTGGAGAGTTTGTGGGCCCCATTAGGGTTAGTTGGGCAGTCAACTTCCCAGGGTCATAACTTGGTCATATGATCTCCATTTGGTGCGTATGACACCTCGTTGGAAATATCTCTCCAAGTACTATAGGATTTGCCGCAAGTCCCCACTTATGACTTTGGACCTGTTGTGGACCTCAAAATAACGTTGTTTAGGAGGTCAAAACATCTCCGAAAGTTCAAGACCCGAAAAAATTGCTAAAAATATTAAATGTTGTTATAATCAAGGAAACAAATGAAACTAATTGGAGGTCAAGGTGGAATAAGCGAACCTGGATCATTTCTTATGTTTTCATTAGAATAGCTTAGATAAATGTAATTATGTGTTTCAAGTGAGTTTGCTTATGTGCTTTAGATCAACAATCTAAATTGGCTCACCTAGATTTGAAGCCTTGCATCTGGCTATCCTTGTTGTCATAATAAGCAGTATTGGGCACTTGGTTAGATGAACTTTTCAATTATGTCTTGTAGTCTTATTTTCAATTAATTCGTAGTCTTCTTTTTAGTTGATTCACATCATTCCTTCTAGCAGTAATGAATTTCTTATTAGTTTTTTTTCTCCTTGCTTGAGTACTCCATGCAATGATAGGATTAGCATGCTTCATGTTTCACATAGGTGCATGTATGAATTTTGCACAGGTTTTTATGAACCTTGACTTGACATTTAAAGTCATAAATTAAGGAGTGAAACATTGCCATTGCTAATCTTTAGCCCATCATTGTTCTCTATCACCATTATTGGGAGGTACTAAAAACTACATAATTTCTATTGCCAAAAAGGGAAAAAGAAAACAACTTCAGATTACATGCCTCTCATCATTTTCAATGAAAATAAAAAGCCTAGTTAGATTGCATTTTATTTTTTTTAGAGTCCTTGTAATGCATGCCTCAATTGGGACATATGTTTGAAAAATTCTTACCAAAAGGCCCACTATTGAAAGAAGACCAAACAATCAAGAAACATAGTAAATCGATTGTGAGGCAACCATCCATGAGGAAACATAAAATTTTGTGGACTTCTTATAGGAGGAAGCAATAAATTTTACAAAACTCTAAGAAGAAGGAGGATCCCCATCTCACCACATAGTGGTTACTGATGCATACCAATATAAAGTCCTTTAGTTTTTCAATTGGGAAACAAATGGGAAAACCAAGATGAAAATCATTGAGCCTTTTTCTCTTCCTCACTTCCATAGCCACGCAACAAAAGGCCCTAATAATCTTCTATTTGAGTATGCAATTGTTTGTAGGACTTATGACTACACATTGAATGAGTGGAAGCATAAGAACTTTCCCTCCACAACAAATGAGTTGTATGTGCAATAGTTCGTAAACCCATAAGAGAACAACATAAAAAACTAAGACCAAATGAATAAATATTTCATCAACAACTATATGGATTATGATAAAGCTATCGACACAAGCGATGGAATCTTTAGAATGGTCCAAGGAAAGAATGAGTCCTTAGAGAGCTATGAGGAAAGGTTCCAACTTAGCTACAACAGAGATCGTAGTTGTACATTAGATGACAAGTCACTAAAACTTGTCTCACTCAAAGGAGTGAGAAATAAATTCTCAGAGACCTCGTATCTCCTTGCAAATGGAGACCCCTTCCAACTAGAGTATGGCGACATCAAGTAATTATTTGAGAGCTACTCTAGATTAATAAGGAATGAAGGAATAAATGGAAAGAGTATGATAACATAATCACATAACCATACAATATTACCTAAAGCAAAAGAGGATTATTAGAGGATATGAAAATCAATATTTGGACTCATTAGCCATGCGGATGCAAACATTGTAGATCAAGAAGAGGCATGAATGGCTTTGGCCATTTTTTGTCCTAAATTCACAAATAAGCACCCTAGAAATGAATAACCACTCAATAATGTAGATGTTTATGTAATTTGTGAAGACCCGCATCCAAACAACTAATACCCTTCTCTACCTAGTCTAAAAACCACTTAACAAGGGGTTGATAAGAATGTGGATCCATCATGTTTCATCAATAAAAGGAGACAAGGTGTGCCTACACCATTTCTGTTATGAAACCAGCTCAAGAAAAGATAGATCAACGCCTTAGAATTCAGCCTCTTCGAGAGGGAAACCTCCTTTACATTACATAAATGAACAATTCTTGGATGATACAAATGAAAAGACCTCCTTTCTATATATAGGAGTCTAAGGGGTCATAACATAATCAGAGCCGACATAACAATAATAATGTAAGGGCACAATAATAACAATAGTGGGCTTCTATGGGGCACAATAGTAACAATATGGGCACTACATGGGTACATCAATATAATAAGTGGGTTATACTAATAACAATAAGGGGTTACACTAGTAATATAGGGGCCTAACATGCCCCTCTCCTTCAAAAAGCGTTGTCCTCGACGCTTGAGCAGTTCTTGATGCTTCTGTATAAAATTCTTGTCCTCCCATGTGGAATATTCAGCAGGTAAGTTCTTCCACTTGATGAGATACTATGAAATTGATCGATTTCGTAGCTGTCGGGTTCTTGTTTCTGTGACTGCTCCAGGTTCCAATATGATTTTTCCTTCCTCTTCAATTTCTGGCAATATTGTTTGAATTGGGATCTTTTGAAACTTTTGAATAAGTGGCTATACTTCTTCATCTTTCTTCCATTCATCCCTTGCTTCGTTTATCCAATCTGGTTGGATAATATAAATAGCACAAAACAATGCTTCCACATCCTCATCCTTGAAGAGTCTTCCCATTCGGTAAGGTCGCCATTTTTTAAGTGCATGTAGTATTGCCAACATTTCCTTCTCATAAATAGCTTGCTTGAGATGTAGCAGTAAAAATACCCAATCACCTACATCAAAACATTTTTCACTACGATGTTGATCTACATGTTGTTTCGTTTGATTTTGCACCGAAGTGGCGTTATCCTTTAAAAGTTGGAGAACTTGTTGTTGATGCTCGATGTGATCTTTCACTGCTTGAACCTTTTTCTTCTTGATATGTCCTTCTATCTCTATAGTTTGAGGAGTGGTAATTTCTTCCAATCCTTTACAAGATATGGTCGGATTCATTTCTTGATGCTTGATGTGATCTTTCACTTCTTGAACATTTTTCTTCTTGATACGTCCTTCTATCTTGATAGTTTGAAGAGTGGTAATTTTGAACAATGAATTACAAGATATGGTTGGATTCATTTCTTCTTTCTCGATGTGATCTTTCACTTCTTGCACCTTTTTCTTCTTGATATGTCCTTCTATCTTGAGAGTTTGAGGAGTGGTAATTCTTGCCAATGCTTTACAAGATATGGTCTGATTCATTTCTTCTTTCTTTGGGGTGGGGTCCTGGCATATATCTTCTTCTTTTGATGTTTCTTGATCCTTTTCTTCCTCCTCTTCATATTCTATGTAAAATAATTTCTTCTCAGCACACTTATGACCTTTAGTGCATTTGCTATCACAATTATAACAAAGCCGTTTTTCTCTTTTTTCTTCCAATTGTTGTGGTGTAACCCTTGTAGGTTGTGGAAGGCTAGGAGAAACAACACTTCCATCTTTATAGTTGTGAGGGTTACGCTTCCTGGTTTCCATAATTTTGCTTTCCACTATGTCACAAAGCCCTTTTACTCTTTCCAATTGTTGTGGTGTTGCTCTAAAGAAGGTGTTGCTCTTTGTATCCTCTTAATGTGCTATCAGTTCCTCCATGAAAATTGACCACGTGACAAGTTGTTTACGAGAACAAAGCCCTTTGTACCATAAAAATTGATCTGGTTCTAAATATGAAGATGCAATACATACCTTTTGTAACATTTGTACACCATGTAGATCAAAATATTGCTCCATCTAAAGTATCCAATTTACCGGATCCTTGCCATCAAACTTCCTCATCTTGCTTTTTCTTGATTTTAGGAGCTCGACCTTGAAACGACTGTAACTCTGTACTTTTGGATCTTTAAGTTCTGAAATTGTGACCTATAGTAGCCCTTTGTGTCCTCTTTCCAATGCCACCAGTCTGATCCAAATTGGATTCTCTAAGAAAGAGTTATGCACAATCTCCCAAGATGACCTGATTATAGACCTTTCCAGAAGATCGAAATTGTATGAAGTGCCACGTGTCACTGTTTCGACCTTTGGATCTGAAAAATGCATACAAGAAACTACAGTCCATCCTCTTTCTGTACCTTCTTATGAAATTTCAATCCGATCCCCAGAGAGAAAGTTATGACGATTTTCCCCAGGTCACCTGTTTGGAATGTAATTCAGGAGTTTGTAAAAAGACCAACTTCCTAAGATGATATCTCCGCAAATATAGTGCGAAAGCTCTGAAACTCAGACCCAAGGTTCAGCGCGATTTCTTCTCAAATGGGTTTTTTTTGCGACTTCTGAAACGTCGCAGAAAAAAAAGTTATAGCGAAAATTCCATGATGACCTATTTGGAGCAGCGAAACCCTAGAATCCAAAGCTCTGATACCAAATGTTATGAAACCAGCTCAAGAAAAGATAGAAAAGATAGATCAACGCCTTAGAATTCAGCCTCTTCGAGGGGGAAACCTCCTTTACATTACATAAATGAACAATTCTTGGATGATACAAATGAAAAGACCTCCTTTTTATATATAGGAGTCTAAGGGGTCATAACATAATCAGAGCCGACATAACAATAATAATGTAAGGGCACAATAATAACAATAGTGGGCTTCTATGGGGCACAATAGTAACAATATGGGCACTACATGGGTACATCAATATAATAAGTGGGTTATACTAATAACAATAAGGGGTTACACTAGTAGTATAGGGGCCTAACAATTTCAAACAGGTATTCCCTACATTCATGCTTAATATTTGATGGATATAGCTCACAAATGCATTTACAAACCTATTGTTCCCTCAATACACCTACTTGGCCCATGCAAAACCATTGCTTATATCCAAGACTAACCAATACTGTAGATAATGAGGTGGAAGATGACAACTTTCTAGAAGAGCACTTATTTACAATCCCAATGGAAATTCCCAAGTTTGTTGACATAACCAACTATATATCAACAAGAAGGTTTCTTCAACTTTTCTCTTATAAACGACGCTACAAAATCAACAAGAAAAGTGATGCCTACACTTGTAACAAGGGGTACTTATTCAAACTTTGGCTTGATCAAATATTGAGAAGACATGTGAGATGAGATGAAATTCATGACATCCTCCATGCATGTCATCATCATCCCTGTGGGGGTCACTATGCAACAAAGAGGACATCTTGCAAAATCTTCTAAGTTGGCTATTATTGACCTACCCTCTACAAAGATGATTACGTCTTTCTCCTGATGACATACCTCAATTATTGATTTGAAATATTAAGTAATTAAAAATGGATACAATAAATAAAAATAAATAAATACTAACACTACTCCTTGCGTAAGTTTCAAATCCAAAATATGTTTCTTACTATGATGAATGCCAAAGGATGGGAATACTCACCAAAAGAGATGAAATGGCTTTACATCCTCGTGTTTCATTAGAACCTTTTGACAAGTGGAGCTTGGATTTTGGAGGACTCATTAACCCTTCTTCAAACCAAGAGAAATGCATCTTGGTGTGCATCGATTACATAACAAAATGAGTTTAAGTAAAGGTAGTGAAGGTTGCAATAAAAGAATAGGTAGCTCAATTATTTCAGGACAACATCTTCTCAAGGTTTGGGGTCCTAAGGGAAATAGTCACAAATCAAGGACCATAGTTTGCCTCAAATCTCATTAAACATCTTATGCAGTTGAATAAGATGCACCAAGGATACACAATAGGAAATCTGCTACATACCACATGTTAGGGATGAATGACCCAACAATAGTTATAAGGGGTTATCTCCTATATGAGTTCATGTTATAGCCACAACACTCCCTTTAATTTTCAAAAAATTACGGTTCACTCCATTTAATTTGGGTAATGTAATTTTTAGCTCGCTTTTCTTTGCTTTGTGTGTTTTTTTACTTGCTTCAATTTTCATTGCTTATGGCTCCATTATGTTCGTCTTCCCACTCACTTTCTTATGAGTGAGATTTCACTGCATGGTTTAAAAGTGTCAATTAGTTGAAGTTGGTCATTTTTTTACCGCGTAAGCTTAAACCATGTAAATGTGTATTTACTTTTTCTTTTAGAATCTTCATGTAAATATTAATCATTTTAATTTTCTTTTTAATTTATGTAAATACAGTTTAAATTTAATTAATCTTACTTTATTGTAATTTCATAATTAATTGTAAAAATATTGTATATATAATATTATGTATATATTAAATAAAATTGAAAGGGCGAAAGTCCAAAACCATTGGGTTCAAGCCTTGTGTATATATAATAATACTTCAATATGTATCAATACACAAATTTTAGAATATGTATAGAATATTGTATTATAGAAACATATTAAATATTAAAACTCTAATAATCAACTCGTTATAATATATTGTAATTATATATTGTATTTATTTACATTGTAAATCCGTTTCGTTTAAATATAGTTAAATTAAAGTAAAAAAAAATAAAGACATAGTGGGACAAAGCGATTGAATATTGTGTGCAAAATTAGAGCAATTTACCCAAAGAATTTGTTATGTAGTCTATTGTACCATTGAATTATTTACCATGAGTGGATGGGGTAGATTGACTATTGTAGTGTGAAATTGGTTTGTCAAATAATTTGTAGTGTAATGAAATGTACCAAAGATGTAGTTAAAGTAGTATTCATGGTGTGGCGAGATGATTAAGTCTCAAATGCTTTTTGCATTAAATGCTTTTATTGCTTGGTTGCTTTTGTTGTTGAAGAATTGTTTAATAAGATTTGGGTATAAAAAGCTACGAACATTGCCCAATCCATCAAAAGGGTTGTTCCACTGGTTGAATTGTTTAATAAGAATTGGGTATTAAAAACCACGAGCATTGCCCAATCCATCAAAAGTTTTCTTAGTCTCAATTCAACCAAATTATACGTTGAACAACATGACAAGGAATGTGATTATATCATGGAGGTTTCTTGTATTATTGTTTATCAACATCAATAGTTGTTGTAAATTATAAGCCAATGTCAAGTTACATGATGTCGCTGACCAGAACAATACAAACTATGTGAGTTGGAGGCTAAACATACAATTGAATAATTTGAGGAATCAGTGACAACTCCCAAAGAATGGTTGACATACATTTAGAAGAAGGAAAGAGATCTTGCAATGGCGACATTAATATGGGGTGACATGACTTGTTTTTGTTATAATGTACAAACAAATTTTATAGAATTAATAATATCAAATTGTATGACTATGATTGAAATTTTAAAAAATTTATGTTTATCAAAATAAGAGTTGTTACAAAATTATCTCAATATTTCTAATAAATAATTTAAAAAATAAAATAACAAAAATAATATTCTTATAAATATTCAAAGTATTTCTTTAAAAGATCATTATAGATTTTGTTTATATTAAGAAAAAAACAATGCCCTACCACACTCGTACATCCATGACTACTTAATCTTTTTTATTCACGTCTGCCTTTAAAATGTTCATGCCTTTTGACGTTGAATATTATTCTCTCCTTTGCCCCTTTATAGTGGAATCTGGAATGGAATGTGAAGCATGTCACGATATTTGAACACATTGAATATTCAAATCATATGGTGAATGTAACCACCCCTTCCATATCTACCCAGTTTCATTGGCTTGCCAGGGTAAACATGAGAGGAGGAGATACTATGACATGACTTGACCTCCTAGGTTCCATTAAGGAAGTGGGGCCGATTGTGGAAGACAAACTAGCAGCTCAACACATCCTACAGGGACTACAAGTCACTCAGAGGCTGAGTAACCATCCCAGGTGGCCAAAACTTAAGTTGAACACCCATTTTTCTGATCTGAGCTCTCAACCCCTTCCACAACAAGGTATCCATGTGGTTGGAAACCTCCAAGTGCTCCCATAAGCCTTCTTCCCAATGGTTGCAACCCAAAATGTTTAGTTCAGAGCATGCAGTTCCGAATTTTGAGCCTAATTGCCGGGTCAGCCTCCAAACCATTGCCCAAAACTCACTGAGACTTTCCAGAATCAATAATGACATCAAGACAAAGCTATCCATACAAAATTTGATCAAGGACTTGTCCTAACCAGCCTAACCATGACAAACTTTTTGTCAAACATATTGCGAACATGTAATCTATAGGTCATGAATGCATATTTAAATATAGGGTATGATACTTATCTGAGAATCGTCAAGAAGGTCTAATGCCCTCTCATAATTGCTATAATAACATCTATTAGCCCATGCATTCATTGACCATTCATCAACAAATCAAAACACGTCAAGGGCCATAGCCAATATACATCTTATAACTAGCATATAACCAACAAATGAACAACATATACACCAAGATAGAACAACCATCAAAGCCATATAATAACAAGTATAATTACTCATGGAAATACAATAGGAAAAGAGCTCTTATTAACATATGCAAATCTAGCTAAGTGAAGGACTTCCACGTACCACTCGACCATAGATTGCGCTGAACCAAATCTCTCTTTCATCCAATCACCCTCATGCCATATTCCAAGCGTGAATGTGGGATATCATGGAATAAACCAAACAAAACCAAATCAGGGCTTCCAAGTGTTAAACCACCTCAACCCTCAACCAGTGAGTCCACCTCACGGTCGGACATCACTAACACCAACCAAATTGGTTTCTACCCAAGTTGTCTAGGGATCTAGAACATTTGTCCCAAACACGGCTCCGAGAACTAATAAATCTACCCATAGCCTTCCAGGGCTGCAAATCATTTGTCCAACCAAGGCTCCAGGACTAGTGACTCAACCCACCAAGGGCTCCAGAGCATTTTTCCAACTAAGGCTCTAAGACTAGTAACTCAACCCAGGTTATTTAAGGGCTTCAGAGCGTTTTTTCCAACCAACTGCCATAGGAACTAGTAACTCAACCCACAACCATAAAGAACCTAAGCACTAATCAGAAACAACAAGTGGAAAAAACCAGAACACCATGGTTATCTAGGAAATGACAAGGCTAGGCAAAACCACTCTCAATTCAGGCAATCCCCCATACCAATGACATCATAACCAAATAACCATATTCATATGCCATGCATGGTAAAACTAGCAAGGACTTCATACATGCAACTCGATACCTTCAAAGCAATCATGTTGTAGCTACTAATCTCATTGTTCCCTTGCGCTATCCAACTTTTCCTTTGCCTTCTTTCCCAAATCCAATGAAAACTAGAGTGCTCCAATCATGCTCCAACAATGCTCCAAGATTTCTCTAAGTGTGCAAGAGTATGAGAGAGCGAGAGAATAGAGAGAGAGTTCCACCATAGAACTGTCAAAAGCTAACCAACGAAAAACTAGATTGACAAAAGCTATGAATTGATCCTCATAAGCCTTTTTATCATTGAGGTCTCTATTTTCTTCATTTTCCTTTGTGTTTCCTTCAATTTTCCTCACATGCAATTCCGTGACCTTTCATCTCCCTTTCTACTTTCATAAATAAAGACAATTAATGCCACTTTGCCTTTTCCAATTTCCATAGACATTTATTATTCACCAGTGATCCCCATCATTGTGTTTTTGCCCAACATTCAACGTGGAATACATGTCCCATGACTTTGGTTATTATTTTTATTTATTTACATAGGAAATCAACCAAGGTTTGTTACAACGAATTTTGGATCCACTATACAGTGCAATAGGTACCAACGACCGCAAAACAGAAATCCATAAATGAATACTCAATATTAAATCATTATCAGGAATGGTGTGACTTGGAGACTTGTTCCTGAGGTTAATACTTAATAGAAACTGATTGAATAGGTTATTAGTGTGGAAAATAAATTTATTTTGATAAAGAATGATAAATTGTTAGTATTATTAGTTAGAATATCATTCAAATAAAAGTCAAAGTATCTGAATTTGAAAAAAAAAAAGAATTGACGTCAAATTTGTTACATTACCCATCTGAAATATGTTTGATACAAGAATTGTCATCCGAAATTCATTATTGGATGTTTTGCAGCTCTAAGTTGGATTCGTTGGTGTGAAGCATCGAGGTTTCAAACAAGAAGATTTTGCGTGGGTTGGAGACTTCTTCCTTGGACAAAGATCTCACATAGGTATTCCATGGAGGATTTGGCATGATGTATGTTGTTGTTACTGTGTTTGACATGGCCTTTGTCTTTCCCACCACCGAGGCAACGCTCGTGGTCGTCATCGTAGAGGTTGTAAAGAGAAAACAAACAATACAACCTAGATTTAAGAGATATTTATCTGACTGTACACTTCCCATATAAGCAATGTACATTGCATTTACAAAATGAAATCATTGCATAATAGAATCAATGAGATCATACCCAGTTAAATGCAATAAAATAAAATAAAATATTTTTAAAAAATAAATAATTTTCTCCTTTATAATGTTAACTTTAGATAATGTAATTAATTTATAGTTAAAAAGAAAATTAATTCATAATCAATAACTTACCAAATAGATTATCACCTACTCACAAAAAGGATAATAAAAATAATATATATATTATAAAATTTAACCATGTGTAGATAATATAACCTTATACCAACAATGGTATATTTTTCATTATAAATACAAAACTAAAAATAAAAAGAAATCTATGTTACCATTCTCGTAAACTACAATTCTTGTAAGTATTACCTATAATAACGCATTGTACAGATATTTCATTTGCTCTTAACATGGGAACGGCACAGAACTATTGACCCATAAACTTATTAATGGTGCTACCCAAAACTGCCCGAGTTCATGTGGTTTTTACGCTGGTGCTACTAAGGTTTTATCACGAGTCTAGAAATTAAAGCAATGAATTTAAAAACCCTTGATTAACTCTTATGTGTGTAATTGCAAATCCATTTTCTAATGAGGTAAATTTGCTTTGCCAAATGTATAGCCTATTCATCTTTTATAAATGAGACAAATAATTTCAAAAGATATTATGGACACTCAATGTATGTTGATTAAATTCAAGATTTATGGTGGCTTTGCTTCTTATTGCAGGTATTAAACTCATAAAAACAACTCCAAACTCATACTGTGTTGAACAATTTGCCACAATAAGATGTTTTTTGTTTTTTGTTTTGTTTTGTTTTTTTTTTTTTTTTTTTAATGGGGAGGGCGAGGTCCTCTGAAGAAGCTATATTAGGTCCGATAATCAATATTTACAATATGTACAAGCGTCACATCACGATCAAATCAACATATGCTGCCGCGGCAGCGCTACAACAGGGGCTCGAACGCGGACCGGGTGCGAGAAATCCGTCCTCCCCGGCCGCGTGACCATGCACTCATGTGCTTGCCACAATAAGATGTGTCAACGTTGAATTATGAGTATTTTTTTGTAGTATCTTCATCCAACCAAATTCCTCGGATCTGCCCAACAAATGGCACAAATTCATTATGGTTCAACCAAGTGGGGATTAGGACATGAAAATGGGGTTTAATTATTAGGTGTCATTATTTGCTTGTTAAAATTTCACTCGAAGTCAAGAAAGTGACCACAATCACAAATAGCTAGATTTCGAGATTCACAACTAACCAAACTCAAGGAAAAATGTACACATCATCTTTGGGATATATATCTCTAATATGTGGGGGATTGCTATCATAAGTTTACCTAAGTAATATTCTTAAGATTATGGATTTTTCTATGTGGAATGGTTAAGAGTATGTGTTTCCTCCTAAGAGGCCACATAGTCAAAACTAGAGGGGTAGAGTATGTATGCCTTTGTAGACTTAGCAGTCAAATCGTTGCGTGGAGGTGGATCCCTTGTCCCTCAAACAAGGAGTTCTAGATCTAGAAACTATAGTGGAAATTTTTGTAGAGAAAAATAGATTGTTAACTACATTATTGTGAAGAGAGATTTCTCTTCTGTATAACAAGGAGAGTTTTGAATTTTTTAAAATAAGAGACTATGCACTATTGTAAAACCTATTCTTCAAGAAATTTGGGATTTCAAAGGACTGTACAAAACATTTGGAGCTAATAATAAGTTTGAATTTCATTACACTATTGTATGATTTGCAGGCTTGTTATTATCTCTATTGTTTGAATTTGATTTCGATTTATTTCTGTTAACGATTAGTATATAAATGTTTGTTATTGCCATTATTGTTAATCTCATTTGTTTTATGCTAAATGAAATTCTGTCAAGCTATCTTTGCAGGTTTTGGCAGAATAAAATCGAGATTTAATTATTGAATTCGAAGAGACTTGTTGGCAATTTACAGATAACTATTTATTATAATTAGATCTAAGGCTTTTGTGATCCATAATGTATATATTAGTCTTTCGGATTAATCACATTGTTGAGATTGGGTCCGAAAGACTGATATATAAACTATTTATTAGTAAATTGCAACCTTGTTTCTAATTGTTATTATATTTAAAGGATTTCTTCTCTAGCATAATAATAGATCTAATATCAAATTCATTTATTAATAATTGGATTTAAGTATATGCACGAGATGATTTTGATAACTATTTATTGAAGTAATTTTATTGCATATTTGTTTGAATATCTTGCAAATCACATGAACTATTTCTATGATTTGCAAGTGTATCTTAATCTTAGATCCAATCTCAATCATTTTCCCATTTATTTACCTTGCTCTTGATTGAGAGGGGGATTAATCCTTCTTTTAATCAAGATATATTAGGATTTCCTTTTGTGTCTTGCATATAGATTAGATTGCATTTTGCATGTTAGTTTAATTAGTTACACTTTTGAAGTCTCCTTTCGTAGGAACATCACCCATGTGGCTTAGTTGAGCCCTTATTTTAGCTAACATGAAAGACTGCCATTTTCAAGTGGCCACAAGAAGGGAAATCTTTCCCTTTGTCTGTTAGTGCCAACATGCAATATCATATATTATCGAACAATGGATATTTTTAGAATTAGGTTAGTACATATAGATTATTTTAGATCGGATTAACAATAGATTATACTTGTATTCGGATAAGGGTAACTAGACCCATTTAACCAGTCAAAACCACCATCTCAAACGGAAAAGAGTCCAACTTGGGGCTCTGATTGAGTGGTCTCCTAAATGTTGATACAGTCATTCTTGGCCATAAACAGGTCCTAATTAGACCTCACACCATCTAGGATAAGAAACCCATTTGAATTATGGTCCATTATCCATGCTTCTTCTTTTTTTTGGTTATGTTGTGGGATATTGAACTATCATCACAAAGATTTGTTTTGTTTTGTTTTGTTTGTTTTTTTGTTTGTTTGTTTTGTTTGTTTTGTTTTGTTTTTTTTTTTTTGTTTGTTTTGTTTTGTTTTTTTTTTTTTTTCATTTTTATGTTGTGGGATATTGAACTATCATCACAAAGATTTGTTTTGTTTTGTTTTGTTTTTGTTTTTGTTTTTGTTTTTGTTTTTGTTTTTGTTTTTGTTTTGTTTGTTTGTTTGTTTGTTTGTTTTGTTTTGTTTGTTTTTTTTTGTTTTTTTTGTTTTTTTTTGTTTTTGTTTTTTGTTTTTTGTTTTTTGTTTTTTGTTTTTTGTTTTTTGTTTTTTGTTTTTTGTTGTGGGATATTGAACTATCATCACAAAGATGTGACAACTAAGCTAACAACCATCTAATTGCAAAATGAAACCAATCTAAAGGAACAATTAAATGATAAATGAGAATATGAAGTGTTACCCACCATTTTGTGGGTGATATGCCCAAGGGAATTTGTTTTCTCCAAGATTGTCCTCAGTCGGCAAATAGCAGCGCCTTGCAGCCACCAACTAGCTCGTTGTGCTGCTTCTCCGCCACCTAAACCAACCATGTGGTCCCTCACCCATTTGTCATGATCATATGTTTGAAGATGGGCCTCCCAAACCTAAAGGTATGCCTTGTCATTTGGTAATTTAGTATTCTAGTTTACTTATCATGGAGACTTATGGGCATGAATTAATGGGGGAATTCGGCGGAAGGAGTGGGCCAGGTCTATGCTCTTGTCTCGTAGACCTCTTTAGGATGTTACCCTTAGGCCCTAGTCTTGTGGGATCTCTTTTACTGACCTTTGGGCTCTCGAGATGGTACTTCATGGGAAACCCAGATTTTGGTTGTGTGGTCCTGCTCCCTCATCCACATACATCACTCCCCCTCCACTCATTATAATCGCATTCATCATTTCTCCCACCTGGGTCCACATTCCGCCACTGAGTCCACATAGGGTTAGCCTCCCCTTCCCTAGCCCACACTTTGGTTTAGGCCAGAAATGATGCCCCAGAGGTTGACGCAACTGAAAATAAAAGTAAATGCATAATTTACACATTCAACAGGAAAATGTACCACAAAATGAAAAAGATGGTCAAGACAAACACATTTAACACGTGGGAAAAATCCAATGCATGAGCTCTACCCCATTCTCATGGCCATCACCCTCGTTCTTATAAGCCCTAGATGAGCCTCCTTTATCATCCAGGAACCCATGATTGTCCCAACCCCTAGTGGGAAATGAACCACCCCACCTCAAAGGAGGCATCCATTGCTATACTTTACATATCACGCTCTTACTCCTTGAGCCCCAAGAAGTTAACCAAGTAAAAATCATAAAAGGCAAAAGGCATATGAAGAAGGGTGAAAAAATCAAGGTCGAGGTGACTCATGTACCATGATTGCTCCATCCTATACATTATATACCCAAATGTGGGCTTCCCCTTTATTAGTTACACTTATACCTTGGCATATGACCTAGGATTGCCCCCTCCATCCCCTACTATGTCCCATCACTTCATCACATGCCACCACCACTTTAAGGATGTACCTTGGACATATCATCCCCTTTAAAAGTAGAAACCACCTAATAGGGTACTTGGTTAACCCCCCTTGGAGCTTGGAAACATTAGCACATGCCAAAGCCCACTATGGAAGGGTGTGGAGTAGGAATATTCCCTTTGCAGACAAAGGCAATCCCTCTAGCCCAGGGGAGAGGGTCTAGCCACAAACAAGACAATATAATGTAAATTCCCTTAGATTAGAATCAAATAAGAGGGCTTACCTCCTATAACGATAATCCACTTGATGGTGATCTTGCTTCCTTGCTCCAGCTTCCTTTCGTTCCTTTTGTCCAAGTACCTGAAACAAACATGCAAGAAACAACAGAAAACGTGATAACATAAAATCGAATCCAATCGACTTAAGAGGCTAAGGAGTCTTAAGCTACCAAATACAATATTGCAATTGATATAGGAAACAAAACATCAGTTGTATTAATATGACAAAAAGGAAATTACAACCTTCGCCTTAGCGTTGCAGGTTTCCTTCGATGGGTCTGGATCCCAAGCATCACTCTAACATCTCCTCAAACACCTCAATCATGGGATTTTAAGGTCTCTTTCTCTTTGTTCACACCAAAACATTCTACAAGCTATTCTCCCTTTAACAAGCTTTTAACAAGCATAAACTAAGAGCTAAGACTAGCAAGCTCTCCAATCTTCCAAGCTAAATCCAAGCTGCATCCAAAGCTCATCCAAGACTAGCAGAGGTTGGAATAGCAGGGGATTATATAGGCATGAGAGAGGGGATATGGTTCCTCTTATGATGGGAAGAAGCCTTATCTCTTGGGTTAGTTCCTTCTTAATACGGGAAAGGAGCCCAAATAATCTCTCTCAGCTCTATCTCGACTAATCATTTACCAGACCTCCGCCCATGAAGCTTCTAGATCTAGAAGCTTCAATTCCATTTTTAAAAACTTTCCAGAAGAGGATCGGTGTGGGTAATCAAGGGATAACAACGCTGATCGGTGCGAGGCTCAGTGTTATTCTCAGCAAATCAGCGTGGGGAAGAAACTGAGGGATAGCGCCGACCTTTAAAACTAGGTTTAAGGGGAGTATCTCAAGAAATGATGTAAAGGGAAAATTCTCTGCAGATGGAAAGTGACTCAAAGAGATGTTATTCATGATAGGGAAGTACACAGGGTTTACTGTAGAGGTCCTCCAAGATCAAGGAACAGGGAGTACAAGGACGGTGACAAATTACTGTGTAACAGATGCCCCCTAAAGCATGAAGGTCGAACAAGAGTGAGGGGTGAAATGCTTTACGAGTAGATGTAAGGAACCGAATACCATTGTCAGAAAACCTGCAAGTTAAACATACATATACTTATATGAACTCATAGTCATGCTTGATAAATCAGAGAGGCATATAACAATACATGATCTGATAATGAGATCTAAGACAATTAATAAGGTATTACAGACTCATGTGCATGGATTTGCCTATGTTATTTTATGCAATGGATCAATTAGATTGCGAAATACATAGACTATGAAGCAATAAAAGGCTATAATAGACAAACACATAAAAACACAACAAGTTTAATAAGGAGTTCACCCAATACTCCTGGGCTACATCTCCTGGTCCAACCTTCAGTGGTGGCCTTTCTATTATGTCTTCGAGTAGAGTTTTTACAGCAGTATGAGCTCAATTTGAGACTCAATACACAACATATATAATAGTAAGAGTTTGCTTGAACCTCTCAAGCCTTCTCTAATTACGCAGACTCTCTGAATCACTCTCTGTCTCTGTCTTAGCTCTGTCTCGGCACTGCCTGCAATACTGCCCTCTCTGTTTGCTCTCTGTTTGTGGCTTTAAAGACAACCTAGGCTGCTTGTTCGTTTCTCCTTCTTGGCTTTCTGTCTCCTGGCCTTTATCTACTCGAATCCCTCTTTTAGCGTTACATAATCATTGCATAACGCCCAAAGGGGAGGTGGCCACCTATTCTGCAACGCAAGAGTGCCTCGGGCCCTGGAAATCCTTCGGAATCCCGAACGCGGGCGTTTTCTGCTAACACATGAAAATGCTTTCACAACTGTGAAATTACTCCAAAACACAGTTCATTTCGGACGTCAAAACTCCTTAAATATGGTCTATTCCTCTATCAAGTCTGTCCTCAATCGCTATCGCAAGTCGCTTCGGCCCTGCTCCAAGGTTCCCCTTTGTATTTTATAAATATGTTAAAACTGCGAAAATGCATTAAAAAATGGCTTATGGCGGATCTGAAATAATATATAATAGCCTTAAGGAACCCTTTCGGGTCCGGCTTATCGCATCAGCGCTTCGCCCCTTGTTTTTCGTTAAATGAACAAAATACGCAAAATACATTAAAAATGCCTTTTCTACGGATCTCAAATCTTATGAAATAATACTTATATAATCGTCGGGTCCAGTTCATCGGATTGCAAATGTGTATGTGTATATGCCCGCTCCTTTGTGTAGCCCCTATTGCAATATCACAATGCAATTGATCGCAATCGCACATCACAATAACCCCAGGCTGTTGTAAGCGCTCTTGTAATCTCCGATAGCGATCTTGCGATGCAACGTGGGCTGTCGATCTGCGTGCTTGATCGACGGTCCTAGTTGACCCCGTCGGTTGCGGTCGCAAGTGTTATGTAGTCTGCACCGATATCCGTTGATTGCCACTGCCGATTGCAGTCCGCCAATCAGATCTGGACCGTTAATCGGCAAGATCTGACGGCTACTGCGCATTCACTTGTTCAGACCTGCGATACTTTGTTTTTCACTGGTTTCACGTGTTTTTGGCCTCCCGACAGTGTTTTTCCGCCATTCTAAGGGCTCTTCTCATGCGATGGTTTTGATCTTTGGCATGATTTCACGAGATTTGAAGACTAAGAGATCATTCTAGGATTCATTTGGATCACGCCTTCCTACGGAAAAAGCTTTTGGACCAACAAAAGTTGGTTTTCAAGCATCGCCCAAGTGAGGATACAACTGCCTCACTTGCCTAATCTCTATCCATTTTGCACTGCTGGGTTTTGAACCTTTGGGCCTAATTTTAAGGTACTCAACATCCCCTCTGCGCGTAGTTCTCACCTTCCTGTCCAAAATTGTATCTTCTTGCAACTAATTAAGATATTCAGGCAACAAATCATCAATAAAAGGAAATTGACTTTGCTCTTCGGGATCTTCAATTAATGAGGGTTCAAACAGTCTTAAATTTTCTGCATTTACCACTGAATAGATGTGCATGTAAGCTGGAAAATCAATGCGGAAAGCATTCTCACCAATTTTCTCAAGTACCTTGAAAGGCCCATACCTTATTAGCTTAAGGTTTTTCCTTCACCTTGCATTCTATCCTTGCTAATATACAGCCAGACTTGGTCACCAACTTGGAAGCTATGCTCCACCCAATGCTTATCATGCCTTGCCTTGTACTTGGCCAGCAGTTCCTGCACTGCCTGGTGAATTTCTTGGATCTGTTCAATGAACCTGGTTGCTTTGTCCACATCACTGTGTCTAGCAACTGCTATGTCTTTTTCAAAGACAAAATCCAAGGGAGACCTTGGTATAAAACCAAAACAGGTCTCAAAAGGAGATCTCTATGTAGAATAATGTTTAGCACGATTGTAATCATGTTGGACATAACATAAATGTTTATCCCAAAGCTTGGGATGTTTGCTGCAATAATCTCTGAGCAACTGGATCACTATCCTATTGACTACCTCTGTTTGGCCATCTGTTTGTGGATGAAAGGCTATGATTTTCTTTAGTTTGGCATCCATTAATCCAAAAGACTTGACCAAAACCTCCCAACAAATCGGGGATCTCGATCAGATACTGTGGAAGTGGGTAACCCAAAATGCACCCAGACATGTTGAAAGAACAACTTCGCTATTTGTTCAGCTATAATCTGCTTATTACAAGGTATTAAAATACACATTTTGCTGAACCTGTCCACAATAACATATAAATAGTCATGTCCCTTTCTAGATTTTGGCAATCCCCCAACAAAGTCCATGGAAACACTTTCCCAAGGATGGGAAGGAACTGGTAGTGGAGTGTACAAGCCTAGTTTTCTATTGCTGGGCTTGCTTTTAGCACACATGGTACACCCTCTTACATATCTAGAAACTGTTTCATGCATTTTTGGCCAATAGCAGTATCTTTGCAGTTGTGCAACTGTTTTACTTACACCAAAATGACCTGATATCAGAGAAGTATGTGCCTCCCTAATTATGTTAACTCTTTCAGTTTGTGGAATGCATATCTTTCCCAAATGATACAAGAGTTGGTCCTTAACATAGTAATCCAATTCTTCTACCTTTTTGCCATTACTTAAAGCTGCATATACATATTTAAAGTCTATATCTTGAGCATATTGTTCAATGTAGCTTTCATGCATTACTGAGTTATGCTTAAGTATAGTAGATGCATTTATGATTGGTCTGGACAACATATCTACAACTTTATTGTGTATGCCCTTTTTATATCTGATGACTAAATGAAACTGTTGTAGGAAACCCATCCACCTATAGTGTCTTGATTGCTGCAATTTAGTTTGTGAGTGCAAGTACTAAAGTGGCTGATGATCAGTATGTATAATTGTTTCTTTGCCCATTAAGTAATGTTTCCACTTCTTTACACTCTGGACTAATGCATACAATTCTTTATCATATGTAGGATAATTAACTCCTGCAGAATTAAAAGTCTTAGAATGGTAGCGTATGGGTTTACCATGTTACATCAACACTGCTCCCATGACATAGTCACTGGCATCTGTTTCGATCTCAAATGGTTGTTGAAGATTTGGAAATGCTAGTACTGGTGCTATTCTAATTTTTTCTTTCAAGGTGTCGAAGGCTTTCTGCTGTTTGCCTTCCCACTGAAACACCTTGTTCAATCCTGTCAAAGCATGTAAGGGAGCTGCAATTAATGAAAAGTTAGCAATAAACTTTCTCCAACATCGTGCTACTCCTAAGAAGCTTCTAACTTATGTAGTAGACTTGAGTTTAGGCCAGTTTACAATGACTGCAACCTTAGAGGGACCTATCTTCAATTCACCACCCCCTACAATATGACCCAAATAATTCAAAGATGTTTTGCCAAATTCACATTTTGATAATTTAATATAGAGATTTTATTTTTTCAAAACATCTAGAGTCTGCTTTACATGCTTCAAATGTTCTTCCCATGTTTCACTGAAAACAAGAATATCATCTAGATATACAATTACAAAATCATCAATAAAAGGCCTCAGTACATCATTCATAACTCTCATGAAAGTGGCAAGAGCGTTAGTTAAGCCAAAAGGCATAACTAGCCATTCATACATCCCTTGCTTTGTTTTGAAAGCAGTCTTCCATACATCTTGCTCTGCTAATCTGACCTGATGGTAACCACTATGCAAATCCAACTTGGAAAAGTAGACATCTTCTTTCAACTGATCCAATAGATCATCAATGCGAGGAAGGGGGTAACGATTCTTCATTGTTATTTTATTCAGTGCTCGGTAATCATTGCACATCCTCCACGAACCATCTTTCTTCCTCACCAACACGATTGGAGATCCGCACGGTGATGTGCTTGGTCTTATGAACCCTTTCTCGAGCAACTCCTGTACCTGCTTCTTGATCTCTGCATTCTCTAAAGCGGATAACCTGTACATTCCGATGTTAGGCAATGGAGCATCTTGCTGCAAATTAATATCATGTACAATTTCCCTTTTGGGTGGCAGACCTTTAGGTTCTTGAAATAGGATATCATATTCTGAAACAACTTTTTCTAAATCAGCTTGTTGTTTAGCATCACAACCTTCCAATACATTGGTTTTATAAGGTTTCTTCTCCTTTACAACCATCAGTAAAAATTGCTTGCATGAATTTACAATTCCTTTCATCTGTCCTGAGTTTATGAGAGTATAATTATTCTTGAGTTTATGAGCTCTTACAATATATTCAATTCCATCTTTAACGAGTTGATACTTATTTTCAGCTCTATAGAAAATGGCTTTTCTATCATACAAGTAAGAACTTCCTAAAACAATTCCACATATATCCAAGGGAACAATATCTAACTCAACCTCATCTACAAATGCTAACCCAAAAGAAAACCTAAGTTTACATTGTCTAGTCACTTGTAGCTTTGCTTTATCACATACCCAACCTAATGGATATGGCTTCCTGCGAGGTGAGGTTAGTAGTCCCAATTTCTTTACAATTGCTTCAGAAATCAAGTTTACTTGTGAGCCACTATCAAATAAAGTATCAATCTTTTGATGCTTGGAAATAACTCTAATATGAAAAAGCTCATGTCTTTTCCTCTCATTTTCTTCACTATCAATAGTTTGTGCAGAATTACTAGTAGATGCTTCAGAATTTTTACCTTTTATACCTATGGTTGCGATTGTTGTTTCATCACCTAAGTCTGACCCCAAATCTTTCTGTATAGAAGCAACAATCTTCTTCTTCTTGCCATCGAACTTCTTGGGTTTCAGCTCCAGATGCAAAGACCAGCAATGTTCATCATCATGTCCATCCTTCTTGCAGTGAGTGCATGAAGGTTTGGCCTTTTGTACAACATTTGCCTTCCTCTCTTTCCATTTCTGCTTCCTCTTTTCCTTGTTCTTACTTGCAGTGGGTTTTGATGATCCCCCAATCTCTCGGTTCACATTCTTGCCTTTAGCCTCTAGATGGGTAGCCTGGACAGACACCTCATCTATGTTAGTAGGGTTAAACATGAGAATGGTGTGCCTCAAATAACTATGAAGACCACTTATATACTTTAGCGAAGTTTCAGGTGAGTCTAAAGAAATGCCTAGAATCAAAGCTCTTTTTCTAAATTCTTGGGTGTAGCTTTGTACACTTTGCCCCTTTAACTGGCGAAGAGTTTGCCAACTCATCATGGCTTGCTGCATATAAGCTAGTGGATAAAACTGTTTTTTAATTACAGAAACAAATTCACTCCAGATAGAAAGAATTTTACCATGCTTCTTCAAGTCAGCTTGTGTCCTGCCTTCCCACCAGACTAAGGCAATTCCTCCAAGACGTAGACTGACCAGCTGAATTTTACTCATGTCCGAATCAATGCTCTGCACCCTGCAATACACATCAATCTGTCTAATCCAGTTATCTAGCTTCTCTGCATTTAATTCTCCATTATATATTGGCAAATTAAATTTAACATCTAATTTAATCAAAGATGTTTTCTTCTTTTTATTTTCAGGGCTATCAAGAGGTGTGGATAGAGGAGCCTCTTTTCCTTTCCCTTTGCCTTCAGAATGGCCATCTAGAAGAGATTCTTCTGTTCCTTTGTCTTGTTTGGAGGTTGAAGAATCTTCACTTCGACCTTTCTTAAATTCTCGATACATTTCTTCTACCATGGCTCTCATGGTCATGAAACTGTCCATGAACTGAGAGTCTGATTCCAAGGGATTTTCTTCTGCCATTTCCCTCCTAGGATAGACTCTACCAATTTCTGGGTTAGCTTCAACCAGTTCTCCTTCTCCTAATTTGAGCTTTGACCTAGTTATCATTCACCAATCCAGCACAAGCTTGTCTAACCTTAGCAACCTAAAGCTCTGATACCACTTGATCTGATAATGAGATCTAAGACAATTAATAAGGTATTACAGACTCATGTGCATGGATTTGCCTATGTTATTTTATGCAATGGATCGATCAGATTGCGAAATACATAGACTATGAAGCAGTAAAAGACTATAATAGACAAACACATAAAAACACAACAAGTTTAATAAGGATTTCACCCAATACTCCTGGGCTACATCTCCTGGTCCAGCCTTTAGTGGTGGCCTCTCTATTATGTCTTCAAGTAGAGTTTTTACAACAGTATGAGCTCAATTTGAGACTCAATACACAACAGATATAACAGTAAGAGTTTGCTTGAACCTCTCAAGCCTTCTCTGAGTACACAAACTCTTTGAATCACTCTCTATCTCTGTCTTAGCTCTATCTCGGCACTACCTGTGATACTACCCTCTCTGTTTGCTCTCTGTTTGTGGCTTTAAAGCCAATCTGGTCTGCCTGTTCGTTTCTCCTTCTCGGCTTTCTGTCTCCCAACCTCTGTTCGCTCGAATCCCTCTTCTAGCATTACACAATCATCGCATAACACCTAAAGGGGACGTGGCCACCTATTCTGCAACGTAAGAGTGCCTCGGGCCCTGGAAATCCTTTGGAATCCCGAACGCAGTCGTTTTTTGCCAACACATGAAAATACATTCACGACTGTGAAATTTCGCCAAAACGCAGTTCATTTGAACTTCAAAAGTCCTTAAATATGGTCTATTCCTCTATCGGGTTCGTCCTCAATCGTTATCGCAAGTCGCTTCGACCCTACTCCAAGGTTCCCCTTTGTGTTTTAGAAATATGTTAAAACTGTGAAAATGCATAAAAAATGGCTTATGGTAGACCTGAAATAATATATAATAGCCTTAAGGAACCCTTTCGGGTTTGGCTTATCACATCGGCGCTTCGCCCCTTGTATTTTGTTAAATGAACGAAATACGCAAAATACATTAAAAATGCCTTTTCTATGGATCTCAAATTTTATGAAATAATATTTATATAACCGTTGGGTCCGGTTCATCGAATCGCAGATGTGTATGTGTATGTGTATATGCCCGCTCCTCTCTGTAGCCCCGATTGCGATATCGCGATGTGATTGATCACAATTGCACATCGCGACCACCCTGAGCCGTTGTAAGCGCTCTTGTAATCTCCGATAGCGATCCTGCGATGCAACGTGGGTTGTCGATCTGCGCGCTTGATCGATGGTCCTAGTTGACCCCGCCAATCGCCGTTGCAAGTGTTATGTAGTTTGCACCGATATCCGTTGATTGCCACCGCCGATCAGATCTGAACCGTTAATCAGCAATATCTGACGGATACTGTGCATTCACTTGTTTAGACCTGCGATACTCTATTTTTCACTGGTTTCATGTGTTTTTGGCCTCTTGATAGTGTTTTTTCGCCATTCCAAGGGCTCTTCTCATGTGATGGTTTTGATCTTTGGCATGATTTTACGAGATTTGAAGACTTAGAGATCATTCTAGGATCATTTGGATCAATACATGAATCCATGGCATAGGCGCAACTATCCATCAAGAAAAGGATCATGTGCATGAATCCTTGGCATGGACGCAACCATCCAATTGAGGGGATAAAAGATGAGACCCACGACATGGTCGCAACCATCCATCTAAAGAATCATGTATACAATCATGAATTCATCACTCCTCACGACTTGGACTTTTGTAATTTGAGCCCAGGGTCTTGCGCAACAATACGACTCGATCAAAGTACAAATTCTAACATGTGAATAAACGTGTTGAAGTCGAACATGCTAGAAAATCACTTGATTATCGCCAATGATGTGAACCATTAACAAGCGCAAGAGAAACCACCCATAATGTCAATGGCTCTAAAGGTACTATCAGTACAATTCACTAAGTGTGAATAAGGAACTGAAGTCGAACACCTGTGAAACCACTCGATCAAGGGCCAATTATGAGAACCTGTCGTCGAGTGTGAAGAACTTTCCATTGAGGCATGCAAGCTCTAAGGTACTGGAAGGGAGTTTCTAGATCAACTTCTTGGATAATGAGTTGAAGTCGATAGGAAGTGATCCGTTGAAGAAAGGCCATAATGAATGCTTCATCATCGACGAGAAACGAGAAACACAATGAATGAGAGTAATCCAAGATGTTTACATATGATCAGAAAATGTACAGGTAGGAGGACTTCTCTTAAACATGTGGATGACATGATTCTGGATTTTGGCAGCATTTGATATCATAGGATCAAAGGTCATGATGACATAGCAGAGATCATATGAGAGGTTTAAAATGGATAACCCAAAACCCAGGGAGATAAGTGACAGAGTGAGGATGTCCCAGAACCTGACATGAACAGCAGATGAGTGTCAATGTTCAAGAGTGACATGCTGCCTCAAGTGAAGAATACAACTGATGATATATTTCCAATTTCCCCCCACCATTTCTAGTGAGTACCCCAATTATTTTTACAAAATCTTGACGTGGATAGCATATGCTTGTAATATAAGTCCATCCTTCGAATGGATCCATATTAGTAAGTTTTGCGAGCCTTAGGAAGGAGTAGCCCGGTCTTGTCATAATGACAAGTTCTATGTCATTTAATCTTTTAACGAGTCTGACAAAGGTGAAACTCAGAATCTTTTTCATGTTTAGAGAGTTAGAAAAAGACACAGAAAAGAAAACTCCAAAAGGTCCCTTTTCGTAACGTTGTCCCTTGAGCCTGAAAAGGTAGAAAAGAATACTCAAGAGAACCTCCTAGCCATGTTTGACTAAGGTGTACCTTTTTCGTAAATAGTTTATCCCAACCCGAAAAGGGGGTAAACGTATACTGGGTAAATGACATTTCGCAGCCTTTAATGAGTTCAAACGACAAGAGCTTGGCAATCTTTTCATATTTTGAGAGTCAGAAAAGAGCTCAAAGATGACTCCCTACTTTTATTTTCTTTAAAGAGTCTAAAAGGGAAGAATACTAGGCAATCTTTTCATTTTTTATGAGTCAGAAAAGAGATTAAAGGTGACTTGTCCTAGAGGAACAAGTGGTATAAAGGGTAGCAACTAGTTTTGGTTATGGTGGAACTGCTCAAAAACTAAGAGGTCAAGAGGCTGGCTAGTAAAACCACTAATCGTTGTGGTTCCTCAAGAAAGGGTAAAACAACTAAGTGAAAGCGAATGATCGACCAAAGAGATGGTGGCGATGGAATGGAGAAGAAAAACAAGGCTTATATGATAAAAGAGGCTGATAAAAATGGCAATCAAGAGGGTTAAAATGGAGATGGGTTCATTTTTATACAAGCCTGAACCACGGGGAACTATGCTTTGGTTTGGTTTCATGTTTACACAATCTTGAAACGAAAAACTATGCTTGGATGAAAAAATGGTATGCCCATAGCATGATGAGAGCCGAGGCACATGCCCCCCAAACTTCATTTCATTCACCGAAGTAGACATTGGGTTGCTAAAAGGTGGATGGAATGAAGTTTCACTTTCGAGATCAAGGAAAGGCTCGACTGGAATTTGACGATATCTTAATAAAATACTCGATTTGGAAAAGGAAGTTGTTTCATTTTTTAATGAGGTTGACACAGTAAAAGAACTATCCTCAAGACTCCTTATTTCATCTTTTAAGGAGCTTGACACAAGACCAAGAACCATGCTCCGACACTTTGTTTCATTTTCTAATGAGGTTGACACAAGACTAGGAACTATCCTTGTGACTCCTTGTTTCATTTTTTAAGGAGCTTGACACAAGACCAGGAAGCATGCTTCGACACATTGTTTCATTTTTTAACGAGGTTGATACAGGAAAAAACTATCCTCGAAATCTATTTCATTTTTTAACGAAGTTGATACAGGGACGAACTATCCTTGCAACCTGTTTCATTTATTAATGAGGTTGATACAGGGACAAACTTGGCACAAAAAAAGAACTATCATTGTACTCCTTGATTCATTTTTTAACGAGATTGACACAAGACAAGGAACTATGCTCACAACTCTTGTTTCATTTTTAACGAGCTTGACACAAGACAAGGAACTATGCTCCGATTCGGTTCATGGACCCTATGAGAACATGGATGCCAAGAGGTCCTCACTAACGAGCTTGACACAAGACAAGGAACTATGCTCACAATTCTTGTTTCATTTTTTAACGAGTTTGACACAAGACAAGGAACTATGCTCCGATTCGGTTCATGGACCCTACGAGAACATGGATCCCAAGAGGTCCTCACTAGACGAGGAAACCACGCTCTGGGAGGAATACGTGTTAATGGTACCGATGACAGATTGGGTTCGAATGCCCCCAGTACATAATGTACTATACCATCTGTGTGATCATCAACAGATGTGGAGACAGAACAGGTAACCACATAATTGACCTATGGCCGGGAAAGTACTGCTTTCAAACAATAACCAATAGGGTACGATGGTTTCATTAGAGCCATCCGGTTACTGACGAACGATAATTGATCAATGGTCACTATTCTCGCTTCGTGTGGAAAAAAAACCACATGGAAGAGTGAAGAAACAAGAGCTCCCATGACATAAACATATTCGCGTCCAAGGAGAAGATTGAAGTCTAAGGGACCTTGGACCACCATCATGTCTATATAGATGGTCTTTCCTCCTAAAGTAATAAGGAACTTCGGAAGGATATCTAAAGGTTGACTGACTCCTCCGTTGAAAGCCAACAAATTCTGAGTGACAGGCACAAGTTGTGGGGATCAAAAGCTTGCCAAGTAGTAGAAGACATGATGTTAACAGATGAGCCTTCATCTAATAGAGTGCTATGTACTACCATATTATAGGCTTGTACCATAATCTGGAAAGGCACATAATATGGGAGGTAGAATGCAATCAATGACTCTAATCAAAAGAAACAACAAAAATACTGGGTGGGGGCATCATATGATGGCCCCCATGCTCTGCTAGAATAGGAGAAGGACTCCCTTGAACAACTAGGATGGGAGGGCCACTATTTGATTCATGAGAATTCGAGGAGACGAGAAGAACATGAGCAGTATAATCACTACTCTCTTCGGAAATAGAGTGAACAACTAAACGCGGAGCCAAGTTGACACTCTTTTCGACCAAGGGTTGGTTGGGAACAAACATAAGAGAGTCATGCTTAGGAAGAGTAGGATGGGCAAGAGATGAATCCAAGTCAATCTCTTTACTAACTAGGAGAGGTTCAGAAGAAAGTTTCTGATAAGCAACTGGGGGTTGGGGTTGAGGAGTTGTAAGGTTATCCAAAATTTTGGAAGCTTTATCCATAAGAGGACAAAGGTGAAGAAGGTTCTTCCCTTCACATAACCTACATGGGAGTCTAATATTTCCCTTCTTCTTACCATCATTAGCTAAAGATGTAACAACGACATGATCTCTAGAGGTCAACGAGGATGGTCAATTTAGGTCTTGAGACCATACCTATAAGACTCTGGGAATGCTAGGACATTCTCAAAGGAGATGGTCACCCTTACACAACTTGCAAGGGAATTTGGCCTTCCATGGAGGATTGGAAGGTTTTTCTATGGAAGGTGCATTTGGAGTAACAGTGGCACGGTTGGCCTCTCGGTTATCTGACTTCTTCTTCCTCTTCTTAGCCCTCTGGTTGCTGGATTTCAAACATTCATCGGGCAAAGTAGAAGAGGAAGGTGAAGCAATAGGAGAAGAAGGTGAGAGGTCAACCTTAGAATCAACGTGATGTGGTTCAAATGAAGGAGACGGTAAGGCAGGAGTTGGGACACTCGAGACTACCGAGGTCGAAAATAACCAAATAGGTAAACCAATGGTTAACCCAAGGAGGGACAACGTTGCCATATAAGGAGCATAAGTGTTTCCAAAAGAAGGAAAAGGACTAGGATTCCCATGTGAGGGGAATCCTTGACTGGAAGACTATGGAAATGTTTCCATTGGAATCGACCTTAAAGAATCACTAAGGAAGATAAATTTAACCAAGAATATTTCGTGGGCAGTTAATTTTAAGACACTAAAACAAAAGTTTGCCTTTTCATGTTTTAAGAGTCGATAAAAGGATGAAAGGTGACTCTAGTCACTTTCAAATTTAACGCACTTGAAAGGAGAAGTGCTCAATGATCTTTTCAAATTTAAAGAGTCAGTAAAGATCAAAATTATTGCTCAAGATAATCTAGGCAAAAGGGATTACCAGGTAACCGTGAATTGCAGAATACTTCCCGACGAATCGAAAAGTACGAGCAGGAAATCTCCCCGAATGTTGTGTTCAGTGTATCACGTCTACAAGGTGGAAAACTCGACTTCCTATGGATAAAAGATGGCAACCTATAGGGGTCTCCCTTTATATACACGACAGTACGAGGAGCACAAGTCAGTACTAGCGTTGTCTAACATTAACGACAACTGCTAGGTTTAAAGATGTCGAAACACGTCTCTAGCCTACACCATTAAATGTGAGCATTAAGTTTCAATGCTATCTTAGGTTAATTCAATAAATTTTAACGGTTGATCTTGAATTAGGTTTCAATTTGAAGGACATACCGCCATCATCTGAAAACTCCTATATGTAGCTGTATGAGAAAATAAATCTTTCTTCGATGAAAGTTAACACCAATTAAGGGACAAAGAGCACACAATCAATGCAACAATCAAAGAATGAAATCTTTCACTAATACATGTCCTAAATGCACTTAATCTTCCCTTAACAATAAAAGAAGTTTCATTTCATTTCCAATGCTTATGATGATGTAATTCTAGCTTCTCAATAACACTACTAATGCAATATTTTCACTTAAGTAAACTAGAATGATGTTCTTCATTTCATAAAATGTAAAATGAATCTTTCACATAAAGCACTTTAATGGAAATTTTCCCAATTCCGAACGAAAAAGCATCGATCAAATCCAAAGCATGATAAATTAAACTAAAGGCAATTTCTTCCCTGAACCAAATAAGCCAAACACAGAAATGCTTCAATCGACAAACCAAACAATGTAATCTATTCTCGGAAAGAGAAAAGAGACACTTGAAATAAGAAAGCAAACGAGACTCTTTCACTCATTCGATAAAAAATGAAGCAATGAAGACGCTGGGACTGAAAGACGGGCGAAACGAAGTAGCAAATCAGAAACTTGAAACAATGAGTGAATTAACAAAAGAACGGAAATTGACCTAGATGTCTTAAGGTCATAGAAACCATCCAAAAACTCAAAAAATCAAGCAATGGAACTTCAAGCCAATCAATCAATTAGACCTAGCAAACAAAGCACCTTAGTCGTCTTAGTTCACAGGGAGAATAGATGCAGACATACCAAGAAACAAAATCTAGGAGGGCAAGACACAGTGGCATATGGTTTTGAAAGAAACCCTGATTTCAACCTATAGGATTCGGCACGACTGTTTAATGGGAAGAATGCGCCATAAAGGGCTGTGGCATGACCAATTAAGCAGAACTAGCGCTAGTCAGCGCAACTGTCAACAAATTAATAGCAAGGATTGAGGGATTCAAAGAAAAAAAAATCTCAAACCATAGAAAGACTAGCCACTCTAAATTCAAAATCAAAGATTACAAATGGTGTAAAATTCAGAAAACAAAGGACGAAAGGTGGCATGACAAAAGTTGTCACAAACCATGAGATGAAGAACAATCCAAAGAGAGGGATCACTCCCCAGCGGAGTCGCTAATTTGTGGAGTAGGAAGATTCCATCTGCGACAAAGGCAATCCCTCTAGCCTAGGGGAGAGGGTCTAGTCACAAATAAGACAATCTAATGTAAATTTCCTTAGATTAGAATCAAATAAGAGGGCCTACCTCTTATAACGCTAATCCACTTGATGATGATCTCGCTTCCTTGCTCCAGCGTCCTTTCCTTCCTTTTGTCCAAGTACCTGAAACAAACACGCAAGAAACAACAACAAACGTGATAGCATAAAATCAAATCCAATCAACTTAAGAGGCTAAGGAGTCTTAAGCTACAAAATTCAGTATTGCAATTGATATAGGAAACAAAACATCAGTTGTATTAATATGACCAAAAGGAAATTACAGCCTTCGCCTTAGCATTGCAAGTTTCCTTCGATGGGTTTGGATCCCAAGCATCACTCTAACATCTCCTCAGACGCCTCAATCATGGGAGTTTAAGGTCTCTTTCTCCTTGTTCACACCAAAATATTCTACAAGCTATTCGCCATTTACCAAGCTTTTAACAAGCATAAACTAAGAGCTAAGACTAGTAAGCTCTCTAATCTTCCAAGCTAAATCCAAGCTGCATCTAAAGATCATCCAAGACTAGCAGAGGTTGGAATAGCAGGGGATTATATAGGCACGAGAGAGGGGATATGGTTCCTCTTATGATGGGAAGAAGCCTTATCTCTTGGGTCAGTTCCCTCTTAATAGGGGAAAGGAGCCCAAACAGTCTCTCTCGACTCTATCTCAACTAACCATTTACCAAACCTCCACCCACGAAGCTTCTAGATCTGGAGGCTTTGATTCCAATTTTAAAAACTTTCCAAAAGAGGATCGACGCAGGTAATTAAGGGATAACAGTGCTGATTGGCGCAAGGCTCAGTGTTATTCTCATCAAATCGGTGCAGGGAAGAAACTAAGTGATAACGTCGGCCTTTAAATCTAGGTTTAAAGGGAGTATCTCTGGAAATGATGTAAAGGGAAAATGCTTTGCAAATGGAAAATGACTCAAAGAGATGTTCTTCATGATAGGGAAGTACACAGGGTTTACTGTAGAGGTCCTCCAAGATCAAGGAACAAGGAGTACAAGGATAGTGACAAATTACTGTGTAACAAAGGGCGTGCCATTATGAAGTGCCCACCTATTATCCATGGTTTGTAAGCTATTTAACTCGATTTCTTTAAATGACTTGTTGTACAATTAACATATTAAATTATGCAGGGTTGCAGATGGTCTCCAATTTGGGTTTGGTCCCCCTATATGGGGTCCTAACTCTCCAGAGGGCTACATAGGTACATGCACTATGTGTATAGAGAGTCATGGGAATCCATAATAGAAAAAAAAACATTCCATGGATCCCCATAGATGTTAAGATATTTCTCAAGTTTCATCCATAAGATGAGGAAGATGCACTTGGTTCACCATGCCCAACCAGCCCCACAGTTATATCATGCACTTGGAAGATGACCCAGGACCTGTATGATGATGTGGCATCACTAATATCATCATCCGAGCCCTTTAAGATGGTTTACATGCATCTTCTATCTATTTGGAGACCCATGAGGACACTTGTGTTCCCCCACACCCATTGGGAGCACCACATGTTTATTATTTGGAGAACAAGGGGCCAACCCCTTGTCCACTACTTTTGGGAGTCCTATATCTAATTATGACATCTATGAACTTCATCGAGCCTCCTAGAAGGCCCAACGACATGTACTATTGTTCATTCGACCTCTTGAGAGGCTTATTCTTTTGTTTTAGAGCTAGTTTGGTGGCACTGTCACCAAAAGTTAGTTATTTTGCACATTATTTTATTCTAGGGGCTAATGTAGACCTAAATAACTAAATCAAACTAATTAGAAGTGTATAAATACAAGTGATGTGAATTCATTTTAGCATCATCACTTGGATTGGACTTGTATCTCTCTTGAGAATTTCGCTATCCTTCTTGGAGGACGAATTTTGGAGCATGGAATGAATTTTGATGTTTGGATTATTTTCTCTTGTCTTGGAGCTTCTTGATTGGAAAATATTGATGGTTCGATATACTCTTAATACATGTAAGTGCAATTTAATGTTATTTTCTTTTCTATTTTTGTCACATACATTGTTGTTGGGATTTCGCTATACTAGGGCTAATTTACTGCATCTATTTATGTGAAGTTGTGGAAATTCGGTTTTCTAGATAGCGATGCTTCATGTATGGGCCATGTATTATGAATGAATGTTCCTAGAGATGCTTCTTCATTGAAATTCATCTTGATAAGCCATCAATTTTTCAAAACAAAGTATAAAGTTCTTGAAGTTGCTTTTGTTGCTACCCTAATGCTATGCGAAGTTGTCTTTGAGGCCTCCTTGACATAGAAAATTCAATGTCCATAGTCATAATTACTCGTGATTCCAAATCTCCCCAAAGGAATAGGCACTAGTTCACCATAAGGTGATCACATTAAACCTATTTTCCTTCTACCCTCTCCTCTTCTCTAGCTCTAGTCCTCTAGGTCTCCTATGGCATCATTTATCTTGCAAACCACCAATTAACAAAATTTGATCTCTTTACATCCTCTGCGCTGGGGTTTTTCCTAGGCACCCTCCAATTTTGAAGCAATTATGACAGTGGGATTGTGAGATACCTCAAGCCCTAGCCTCAAGATCAATCCTGCCCTTGGTTTCCTTAGGCAAATGACTTCCTTGGGATCCTCACATTGTCTTGCATTAAAAAATATTCCTTTGATCCCTTTCTCCCTTTGGAATAGGTCAAGCGTATCCCTGGTTGCTAAAACTTATCCCCTTGACCTAACCCTAGGTCCACTTGGTCCCATTTGGTTCCATACACTATTAAGGATAATCCTTCAAGGATCACTTGGAATCTGTTAGCACCTAAATCTGCCTTAGGCTGAAGGAAGGCAAAAATTAGGGTAACCACAAACCACACTCAGTCTCGTAGCTAGCCCTACGAGAGCAGGAGAGGGCTCTCTCTGAGTCACACTCAGCGAATGGATATGCAAAATGGTCTGAGATGAATTACAATACGATGTTTACCTTAGGCTAGTAAGTGAAAAGGGATTTTGGAAAAGATTTTTGAAAGTGACTGAACTTCTGAGATGTATATGGGACTGGCGCTTAGCAAAGAACAAAGAATTGAGAATGAAGGCACAGATTATTCCGTGAGGCAAGGTAGGCGGGAAGCGCAGCAATTTTAACTTAAGGTGGTGCGGAATGGAAAGATCGCCGAAGATAGTGAAAAGGGCATGGTCGCATGAATCCTTTTCAACAGAAGAATAACACTGCACATGAAATTTTCCCACAGGTAGAGAAATATAAATTGAATTCTACCTAATCTCACTTAGAAAATTTCACTGAAATGAAACATGAAATGAATTATGAAACATAACAAGATACATATGGAACATAAGAACACATTTGATACACTCACAACCACAAGAATCTCATGAAACAGACTTGCTGCCTTTCATTAAACTCTCTGTCAAAAATACACAGTGCAGAAACAGAGTTTCTTTCCCACAGTCTCTCAGAAGTTACAAGCCAGCCAACCAAAAAAAATTGCTTTGCAAATGGTTTGCATACAATATATAGAATGTGCCATGAAGAGATAGAACGCCCAAGGGTCACAAAATGAAGGTGGAGAGCCAAGCATCAGCTACAGGTGCAGCACCAAAAACATGACACATGGCTTGGGTGACCCTTTGCCTTCCTTTGCCACTTGTATAACTGACCATATGGAGTGAAAATATTTATAAAACCGTCACGCTCCTCCTCCTGTGCGTCGCGCTCTTTTCCAGGTGACTTTTGGAGGCCTTCCCGATGTCCAAATTGAGCGCAGGATAGCTTGTTGGAAAGTTATTTGAGTCTACTTTCCAACCCAACCGGAATTTTTCGATTTGGAGTTCATTTGCTCTACAAAAATCAAATCTCCCAAGACTGGTCGAACTGTGCCAAATGAGGCTGCCTCAAGGCAGAGTGCTGTTGCGGTCAACTTTTGAATGCCTTCCTCAATCTAAAATTAAGCTCGTGATAGCTCATTGGAAATCCTGTCCTGTATAATTTCCATCCCAACCAGAATTTTGCAATTTGGAGTTCATTTGCCCTGTCAAAAATCAAATCTCCCAAGACTGGTCGAACTGTGCCAAATGAGGCTGCCTAAAGGCAGAGTGCTGTTACAGTCAACTTTTGAATGCCTTCCTCAACTCAAAATTGAGCTCATGATAGCTCATTGGAAAGATACTTGTCTCTAGTTATCATTTGGATCATCAAGCAAGTCATTTTGCCAACCGAGCTAGGAGAAAACTTGATTTTCCTGAGGTCGCTCCAAGGCAACTGTATTTTTGACATTTCCTCAAAACCATAACACCTGTGTAAAAAGTGAAGGAGGTTTTTATTCCTTGGTCTGTTATGGACAAAAACCTCTCTCAGTTTTCCCAAATTCATCTTTTATTGCTCAGAAACATCATTTGAGTGAAACATATCCCGATGTGTGGGACAAGGGATTTGCCGAAATGAAGCGAAATGAAGGGGATAGGGAGCTTCTAAATTCTTGAGGAAATTTTGGGAAGTATGGAGGGATGTTAGGAAGTAGGGGAAAGTGGAATCTCAGAAATTGAGTGAGGGGAAGGGGTCCAAAAAGGCAAAACACAGGCCCAACCATAGAAAATTGCCAGGTTGTAGCAAGAAACTAGCCTACTAGGGTATGTGCGAAAATGAGGAATTTGGGGGATCTCAGTGATGGGAAGTGTTTGATAAGGTATTTTAAGGATAGGGGAAGGTGTATGAACATCAGGATACAAGCTTTTCTGATGATTTGACCATCCAAGAGAAATTAGCTTCAAAACCCTAGGAGAGGGAAATGAACCTTGCCTAGGCGCAACTGAAGCACGAACAAGGTGTGAAATGATCCAATGGAACTTGACATGATGATGAAACCCTCTGAATGATGGTAGACTCAGCTAAATAGTGACATGGAACATCATTTGGACAACTTGGACAAGGGTAAAATCACACCCTAGACCTAATGCCTAGTGACCAAATTTTACTTGAAGACTTACTGAAATGATAAAATTTGACCTTGACACCTTAAAATCACTTGTGTAAGAGCATGTTTGATCACTGGAGGAAGGTTGCAAATACTGACACTAACATTGGCTCCAATGGGGGATGGTAGCTCCTTGGAGGTGCCAAGAACAACAGATCTCTGGAAGAGCTAGACAGTGCCTTTTGTCCATTGGGCTATGGAGTCCATTATTCCGACAAACCAACATGACTCAATTTATTGACTGAAACTTGACTCAAACTGACTCAATGCAAACTGACATGACTAAAAAAAACTTGACTCTAAACTTAAAACTTAAAGCTTGGTGGTAGAGCATGACCACCTTTATTTCTTACAAGACTATATATCATCAAACTATATCAAACTGCCAATGTAACCAATCAAGAAGATGGCTTCTTGACTGATTCTTCCGATCAGATCTTCTGGTCAACAATTGATATTGGTAACTGGGCATCCAAAAACATAATTGGCCATGATCTCCTTCATCACTGAATACTGCAATAATCACCTTCACTGCTTTCCGCAACAAATTTGCCATTGGATCATGAAAAACATGAAGATTTACCTCCTGCTGAAGAAACAAGATGTCTTTTTCTTTTGATTCTGATCTTCCTTCATTTTCCACCGTACAAAGATCTTGATTTTGCTGCAAAGTTTCCTGAGCATCTTGATGGGACTCCTCTAGTTTCTCTTCATGTTGCTGAAATGGATTCTCATACAAGGCTTCCATGATATCATCCTCCATAAAATTATCATCCCCATAGTATTTTTCAAGGCTCTCAATAAAACCATGAGCATGCTTGCAACAATCTTGAACTAAATTTAATGATGGATAAGATTCTTTATACTTCTCAAAGAATATTGAATGAAAATCCTTTAGACAATAAATGGAAGCAGGTGGCAAACTTTCATACCAAGATCGGGCTTCATCTTCCAGAGTGGCCATGAATATCTTCATTAAGCAATCTTCAGGAAAATCAACCTTCAACTTGCGAATATGCATGTGAAATCGAACTAGGTGTAAAGCAGCATCCTTCTTACCATCATCTTTAAACGTAGGCAGATTCTTTGACCAATCTACCTTCGGAATTTTATTTGGGAAGCCTGGGATGTGATCTCGGCTCATGGGAGCGTATCTTCTTGCAATCTGATCCATTGCGAATGGAGTCGCCAGGTGAATGATTTCAGCCATCTTCTTATGTCTGATCGTTGTTCACCATCAACATCAGATCTGAACTTGAGATATGTCCTGGGGCAAGACAATCTACAAGCAAACCATTTTCGTCCCCAGTATGGTCGCCACTATGTTAGCACCTAAATCTGCCTTAGGCTGAAGGAAGGCAAAAATTAGGGTAACCACAAACCACGCTCAGTCTCGTAGCTAGCCCTACGAGAGCAGGAGAGGGCTCTCTCCGAGTCACACTCAGCGAATGGATATGCAAAATGGTCTGAGATGACTTACAATACGATGTTTACCTTAGGCTAGTAAGTGAAAAAGGATTTTGGAAAAGATTTTTGAAAGTGACTGAACTTCTGAGATGTATATGGGACTGGCGCTTAGCAAAGAACAGAGAATTGAGAATGAAGGCACAGATTATTCCGTGAGGCAAGGTAGGCGGGAAGCGCAACAATTTTAACTTAAGGTGACGTGGAATGGAAAGATCGCCGAAGATAGTGAAAAGGGCATGGTCGCATGAATCCTTTTCAACAGAAGAATAACACTGCACATGAAATTTTCCCACAGGCAGAGCAATATAAATTGAATTCTACCTAATCTCACTTAGAAAATTTCACTGAAATGAAACATGAAATGAATTATGAAACATAACAAGATACATATGGAACATAAGAACACATTTGCTACACTCACAACCACAAGAATCTCATGAAATAGAGCCGCTGCCTTTCATTAAACTCTCTGTCAAAAATACACAGTGCAGAAACAGAGTTTCTTTCCCACAGTCTCTCAGAAGTTACAAGCCAGCCAACCAAAAAAAATTGCTTTGCAAATGGTTTGCATACAATATATAGAATGTGCCATGAAGAGATAGAACGCCCAAGGGTCACAAAATGAAGGTGGAGAGCCAAGCATCAGCTACAGGTGCAGCACCAAAAACATGACACATGGCTTGGGTGACCCTTTGCCTTCCTTTGCCACTTGTATAATTGACCATATGGAGTGAAAATATTTATAAAACCGTCGCGCTCCTCCTCCTGTGTGTCGCGCTCTTTTCCAGGTGACTTTTGGAGGCCTTCCCGATGTCCAAATTGAGCGCAGGATAGCTTGTTGGAAAGGTATTTGAGTCTACTTTCCAACCCAACCAGAATTTTTTGATTTGGAGTTCATTTTCTCTATCAAAAATCAAATATCCCAAGACTGGTCGAACTGTGCCAAATGAGGCTGCCTCAAGGCAGAGTTCTGTTGCGGTCAACTTTTGAATGCCTTCCTCAATCTCAAATTAATATCGTGATAGCTCATTGGAAAGCCTGTCCTGTCTACTTTTCATCCCAACTGGAATTTTTCAATTTGGAGTTCATTTTCCCTGTCAAAAATAAAATCTCCCAAGACTGGTCGAACTGTGCCAAATGAGGCTGCCTAAAGGAAGAGTGCTGTTACAGTCAACTTTTGAATGCCTTCCTCAACTCCAAATTGAGCTCATGATAGCTCATTGGAAATATAATTGTCTCTAGTTATCATTTGGATCATCAAGCAAGTAATTTTGCCAACCGAGCTAGGATAAAACTTGATTTTCCTGAGGTCTCTCCAGAGGTGCATCAATTATCCCAAGGCAACTATATTTTTTACATTTCCTCAAAACCATAAAACCTGTGTAAAAAGTGAAGGAGGTTTTTATTCCATGTTCTGTTATGGACAAAAACCTCTTACATTTTTCCTAAATTCATCTTCTATTGCTCAGAAACATCATTTGAGTGAAACATATCCCGATGTGTGGGACAAGGGATTTGCCGAAATGAAGCGAAATGAAGGGGATAGGGAGCTTCTAAATTCTTGAGGAAATTTTGGGAAGTATGGAGGGATGTTAGGAAGTATGGGAAAGTGGAATCTCAGAAATTGAGTGAGGGGAAGGGGTCCAAAAAGGCAAAACACAGGCCCAACCATAGAAAATTGCCAGGTTGTAGCAAGAAACTAGGGTTTGTGCGAAAATGAGGAATTTGGGGGATCTCAGTGATGGGAAGTGTTTGATAAGGTATTTTAAGGATAGGGGAAGGTGTATGAACATCAGGATACAAGCTTTTCCGATGATTTGACCATCCAAGAGAAATTAGCTTCAAAACCCTAGGAGAGGGAAATGAACCTTGCCTAGGCGCAACTGAAGCACGAACAAGGTGTGAAATGACCCAATGGAACTTGACATGATGATGAAAACCCTCTGAATGATGGTAGACTCAGCTGAATGGTGACATGGAACATCATTTGGACAACTTTGACAAGGGTAAAATCACACCCTAGACCTAATGCCTAGTGACCAAATTTTACCTGAAGACTTACTGAAATGATAAAATTTGACCTTGACACCTTAAAATCACTTGTGTAAGAGCATGTTTGATCACTGGAGGAAGGCTGAAAATACTGACACTAACAGAATCCAAGCTTCCACAAGAATTTTAAGGCCTAGGGACCTCCATTATAACATACATACGCTAAACCTAAACCTTGAAATTCACTTTAAGCCCTTCCTTTAGAGCCTACATCCTTGCCTTCCAAAGCAAGCAAGCCACATATTTGAGCCTCTCTTGTGAATAGGCTTCCAGGATCACCCCTCACCCTATCATTGGTCCATCCATTTTGTGATCCTTATCATAACATGTCTCCTCCCATCGGTGAAAGTCTGTAAAGAGTAGGGAGGCTTAGTTGAGGTGACAATAGGCTATTGCTCCATTGTTGCCCTTAGACTAGTGGTAGTCCTTCAAGGATCCCCTTTTAGGACCCCTACTAGTTTGAGCGGTAACATGAAGAAATTGGTGAAAAAACACCACAAATAGAAATTCAAGGAAATGGTTACTTGATACTTTGGACAACACCAAATAGTTAACTTATTAGAGGAAATACAAAATAGATAGTTTTTGGTCTAATAAGTGCTCATTAAAGAAAGATTCAATGCGTAGATAATAACCATGTGAGACAGAGCTACCTAGTTCACATAATAATTTTTTTATTTAGTGACAATAAACCTCACATAGTGCACACATAAATGAATTTTCTAAAGAATAGTTCGAAACAAAACATAATGTATGCCAAGTTACAATTTCAACAGTGGCCTTCCAAGATTCTCATTATTTTATGTCACTAAATACAAGATACATCAATTTCCCAACTCTGGTTCGCAAGGATCTCTAAACATTCAGAGTCTTGAACACTTAAGTTTTAAAATATTTATAGGTTGGATTAGTTACTGCTTCTTGAGACTATGGGCTTCTCTAGGGTAGTTACAACTCTTCAAATTCTCATGATTTCCGAATAAAATTAAAGGAAATAATTTGCGAATTCCTTAGAAATTGAACTAACAAAAAATAAAAACTAAGACCTCAAGAACTTCTCGAAGATAGACTAGCCATATTTCATAATATGATGCAATCATTTTAATCCTATTACGTAATAAACTCTCCATGACTATGTGTTACTTCAAAGTGTTTTGATAGAGAGTTGGTATTTTTTTCTTTAGGGAGACCAGGATGGAATTCAATATTGTATGCTACTTGGCGGCCTCCACAAGGTGTAGCTTAAGATTGTCTTTAGTATGTTTGTTGGTGAAGACACCAAAGGACAATTCTTTAGTATTTGGTAGCTCATCTAGTTATTTGTTTACTTCTTCATTCGGTCTAAGCTCTCCTTGGGCCCCAATGGAGGGTAGCTTGGTCATCTTTATTATGCTCTCAACCAAAGAATAATGTTGTTGGTATTGTGCTATAGATATAAAGATGTCCTTCTCAAGTTTGTCTTGGATCTTCAGAGCCGCATTGACAACAATGGAATCATATGTGAGTTCTTGCACACTCATTCCAGCAACTTTTGGCAAGGCCTAAAGGTATTTCTTGGACCATTTCTCTAGTTGGTTTATAGCATTAAGTACTCCTTGAAGTTGAGTACTTTGTTCCTTATCCAATTCCCAAAGTGGTAGTAGCTCACCTCCAATCTTTTGCAATATTTGGAGGCATGGGTACACTTGTTTTACTAGAGACTTTTAAGGTTCACGTACCTTGGAAGCACATGCCTGGTAATCTTCCATCTTGGATTTTATCTATTTCATGTCCTTGGCTTCAACTTTTAGCAACTTGACTTGTTGTTCTAGCTCGGCTATACAATCATGTTTCTACTTTAGTTACTCTAGGAGGTCCTACACATTTCTCTCTATGTCTTGAGAGAATGTTGTACCCATTAAAGCCATAACAACTAGATATTTTTGGTACAAGGCACAATAGGTATTTCATTAGTTACTTGGACGAAAGGCACATGTGGGGTAGACAATGTTTTTTGTGCATGTTCCATTATCATATTCAACCTTGAATCAAACATGGATCTACCCATATTGACCACTTTCTTCCTTTTATATGATGTGATACCCATTCTCGTCATTAGAAAGTGGCCTCTTGTGATCGCAATGTCTACTTGTTGGATTGGATCAATATCCATGGCATTTGAATCTAATTGTGCAATTGGAGTTTGTTCTTCTTGCTAGGATTTTAGAGCTTCTTCTCTAGCTTCATCCTTCACTTCATATTGTTGTCTATTTTCTTCCACCTTTCGTTTTCTTTTTTCCTCTACTATTTTCGTAATTTCTCTCGCTCTCCTCATCCTTTCCTCCTCATGTTATTTAATCTCAATTTCCTAGGCTATACATGCTTCTTCTTGGTCCCGCTTCAAATTTTTCTCTTGCTTGATTTTAGTTGCCTCCCGGTGAACAACCCTCTTTTGGGAAAGGGCTCATTTTTTTTATCTTGAGATTTGTTCCTTATTAGTTTTATAAGGATTGTAACCTACTTTTGAAATAAAATTTGAGAAATTTAAGGCATTCTTCTATTTCTCCTCCTCTACCTAAGTCTTTGACTAGTAATCCCACCTATACTTGCATAACATACAATGATTTTTCGCTGCAAATCTTGGATCATACATGTGGAATTCCAGATCCCCAAAATCGAAAAGTATTAGTGCATCAAAATCCTCTTTGGATTTCTTGATATCCTTCAGCTTATATGTCCTTAAATATAAAGACATATGTAGCCAAGGATCCTTCTTGTCCCATGAGAGTGCTTCACCAACCCTTGTGTGGACTTGATATGTTATCTCTTGAAGTACCACACTATTAGTTCCAAACTTAAGAAATAGTTTGTTTTCTCCAAAGATTTTCATGCAAGCAACATCTTGATCTAGAAACCAATTCCCAGCTAAGAACACGACTTGCCTAGCCCTTTCGGGCATACATGGAGCAAGTTCATTCAATAAGATATCATATAATGCACCAAAAAGTCTAGCATATCCTTACATATGCATGTACATAATGGTCCTCCAACAAGACTTTGCAATAAATATGGACATATTCCTCATGAATTGTCCACTTCTAGCCCCTTGCTTGGAATGCTTGTTTAGTGCATACAATGTCTAGGATATAGGAGGCTATGAAAAACAAAGGGTATTGGGCTTCTTTAAGATTATAAACATGTTCAATGTTGTCCTTCATAGAGCATGACATGATGTCTACCCATTTAAATATTCCTCCCTTGACTATTGTAGTGTACATGAGTTATACCCATCCTTTTGGGAAGGCTTCAACATTTTACCAACCATATAATATGCACTACATGGGAACTACAAGCTCGAATAAGGATTTCATATTATTTACTGGATATTCCTTGTTTGCCCTTGTCCTAAAAGTTCCTTTACTATTCCACCATGTCTTCATCAATTCTTTGGGCAAAATCTTAAAACCTGTTAGCCAATCCTCATCTAGGATTACTTCCTCTTTGGGAAGTTTGTAGTAGATTTCAATGTTTGAGGCATCGAATGAAGCCATGGGCTTCCTATGCATGTCCTTGATCATGGATTCCCTAGGATCAACAAGTTTCACTAGCCACTCAACTGTCTCTACACATGGAAGAATAGGTGGATGAGCAACCACTTTAGGTGACCAGGATCTTTTAGCAACCTTGTGGACATTAAAGTCTAGGTCATATGGAGGCATGATTTCTCTACAAGACTATTGATACATTTTTAACCATGTATATATGGTACACTTGTAAATGAATCATAGGGTATCCTATAATTCAAGGCCAAGTGAGTTGTCAAGTGCTTCTTCATCTAAGGTTTTAGCCACTAGGGTTTGTGGACCCTCTTCTATGATATGTACATGATCCTCTTGCAAATCCAATAAAAACAATAGGAACCCATTATGAAAATTAGCTTACAATTTTAGATGTAGGGAATTGAGAAGATTGGGTCTAAGGCTAGTTGTGTCTATCTACTGGTTCATTTCACAACTTTTAGCTTGGACTCTTGTGGTATAGGAAACAATGTTAGCTAGGTTCATGAGGGGTCGCATTTCAAATAACCATTGCAATTAAAAAACTCACAGTCTTCACCAAGATGGCTTCATATCACTTTATAAAGATGTGTCTTTGTGCTATAGAAACTAAGGCTAGGGTTTATGGGCAAAAAATACATGTGCTCATAAACCCAAAACTAGATATGGAAAAGCTGGTAAAGTTTTAACTAAAAATAATTGTTTTGAGAGCAAAGATGTGACCTTGGGCATGAAACCATAGGTGTCTTAGTGAGGGTTCCATAAGAGGCGAAGGGAAAGTGAGAGTGTAGTGTTCATGGGCCAAAGAAATAGAGATTTGAGGGTCTTACAGTCATGATGGATCACTCCGAAGGCCAAAAAGCAACTCGTAGTTGTTGGGGCACACTTATGGGGTCAAGGTAAGATGAGATAGTGTGAAATTGACCAACTAGGGGTTGTGAGGGGTTTATACTTATGTTGAGGTTGCCCTGCAAGGTTGAATCAAACCGTTGAACCCTTTTCTGACTACTTGCCAAGACATTTCGATGCGTGGGGAGCTTCAGAGAACTAGGGCCAATGGGGAAAGAGTTGGCACAACCTTATCTCTTGAAAGGAGTGCCTTAACTTTTCCCATGTAATGAAAAAAAAGAAGAAAAACCAGCTAATAAAATACAATAAAAAGAGAAATAAAAGAACCAATAATAGAGATATTATTATCTTATGGCTTAAAAAAACCAATATTCTTGACTTAATCATAACCAAGTTGGGCAAGAGCTTGGCCTAGCCAAGTGAGCCTTCCCAGTCAATGATCCGAAAATGGGTTTTTAAGTCTATATTTAAGGTATTACAGACTCATGTGCAGGGAAATGCCTATTCCACTTAATGCAATGGATCGATAAGATTGCAATGAAACAGACAATCAACAGTAATTAAAACACAAAAAAACACACATATCAACACAGTCAAATTAATAATGGAGTTCACCAGACTTCCTAGCTACATCTCCTGGTCCAAGCTATCAGTGAGGGCCTCTATATTATGTCTTCAGGTGCAGATTATTACAAGAGTGAGCTCCAAAACAGAGTCTCAACCAACAGTGACATTCATAGGGATTTACTTGGTAACTTCAAGTCTTAAAGAGTACACAGACTCTCCCTCTGTCCTGTTACTCTATTCGGCTGTTCGCTATCCCTCTTTATCTTAATCTGTCTCCTCTCTGACTCCGCCTCTGGGCAACCTCTCTCTAAACAACTCTTTCCTCTGTCCTGCCATGTGATGGCTTTTAAGCCTATCGGTGCTTGTCTGTTCGTCTCCCTTTTTGGGCTCTCTCGCTCCCGGTGCTGTCCTTTCATCTTCGTGCTGAGCGTTAAACAATCATTATCATAACGCTTAATACATCATTGCCACCTGTTTACAAACGAAAAGGACCGAGCGTGGGTGAAAATCCCAGAAGAACCCTTCTCTGTTTACACATAGAAATACATAGAATACACTAAAAAACAGTGGAAAATCCGCCAAAGCCAGACTTCAAAAGATATATAGTTTGCCTTATAAACCTTTCGGGTCTGCATTCTATTGTTGTCGCAAGTCGCAACGATTCAAATGCCATGGTCCCCTTTGTATTTGGGTTTATCGGATTTCAAATTTTGTACTGCCGCACCTATAAACCCTGTCGGGTCTGCCTTGATCACAATCGCAAGTCGCATGTCAACGGCCCTTTGTATTTGGTTCCGATCCCATTCCTCCATCAATCGCTGATCGCCGATATCGGCGTATCACATATTGCAGGGTCGCGAGTCTCTGTGTTTTTCCACCAGTCCACTCGCCGATCACTGATCGCCGATCGGCGCCATCGGCCCATCGCGATTGCAATCGTATTACCCGCGGCCTATCGACATCACCACTTTGCATTATTGTGATGCGATAAGTCGTAATCGCATATCGTTGAGTCTGTGGGCCTGCGGTAAGTCCTCCCTTTGGAAATCTGCGATGCAATATTGTAATCTCCGCCATTGATCTGCGCGCTTGATCAACGGTCCACGTTGTGTCGCTGGATCGCAATCGCAATTCCCATAAGGCTACCTCCGATACACTCCGATGGCCTGCTCCGATGCGATTTGATCTCATCTGTTGATCCCGTGGATCCAACGGCCCTGGTGCATTCCTGCTGTGCTTCCGCTTTCCTTTGGATTTTCGGGTTTTTCCGCCATTCTTTCATTTGCGCTATTAATTAATGAAGACTTTAGACTTAGAGGTTTTTATACAAGATCCATTTTGGATCACGCCTTCCCACTGAAAAGCTTTTGGACCACCAAAAGTTAGTTTTAGGCATCGATCAAGTGAGGATACAGTTCCCTCACTTGTCCAATTTCTATCCATCGTGCCTTGCTTGGATTTGAACCTTTGAGCCCTACTCTCAGGTACTCAACATCCCCTCGACGCGTAGTTCTTACCTTTCTGTCCAGAATTGTGTCCTCCTGTAACTCATTGAGATACTCAGGCAACAGATCCTCAATAGAAGGCAACTGACTTTGCTCTTCAGGATCTTCAATCAATGAAGGTTCATACAATCTCAAGTTTTCTACATTTATGACTGAGTAGATCTGCATATAAGCTGGCAAATCAAGGCGAAAAGCATTTTCACCAATTCTTTCAAGTATCTTGAAAGGTCCATACCTTATTGGTTTTAGCTTCTTACCTTCACCTTGCATTCTGTCTTTGATGATATATAGCCAAACTTGGTCACCAACTTGGAAATTATGCTCGGCTCGATGCTTGTCATGTCTTGCCTTGTACTTGGCTTGACTTCTTTCTAGCTGTTCCTGTACTGCCTGGTGAATTTCCTGGATTTGTTCAATGAACTTGGTTGCTTTGTCCACATCATTTTGTCCATCAATTGTTATGTCTTTACCAAAGACAAAATCTAAGGGAGACTTTGGTATAAAACCAAAACAAGTCTCAAAAGGAGATCTCTGAGTAGAAGAGTGCTTGGCATGGTTGTAAGCATGCTGCACATAACACAAATGCTCATCCCAAAGCTTGGGATGCTTGCTGCAATAGCCTCTAAGCAATTGGATCATTGTCATATTGACCACTTCTGTCTAACCATCTGTTTGTGAATGAAATGTTGTGCTCTTCTTCAACCTGGTGTCCATCAACTCCCATAGATTTGACCAAAAATTCCCAACAAATCAAGAATCTCAATCAGATACAATAGAAGTGGGTAACCCAAAATGAACCCATACATTCTAAAAGAACAACTTTGTTGTTTGTTCCACTGTAACCTGCTTGTTATACACGGTATCAAAATACACATTTTACTGAACCTATCCACTACAACATACAAATAATCATGACCTTTCCTAGATTTTGGAAATCCCCCAACAAAATCCATGGAAACACTTTCCCAAGGACGAGAAGGAATTGGAAGTGGAGTGTACAAGCCTAATTTTCTATTACTAGGCTTGCTTGTAGCACACATAGCACACCCTTTGATATATCTAGAAACTATCTCATGCATTCTGGGCTAATAACAGAACCTTTGCAATTGTGCAACTGTTTTACTTACACCAAAATGACTTGATATGAGAGAAGTATGTGCTTCTCGGATTATGTTAACTCTTTCAGTTTGTGGAATGCATAACTTTCCCAAATGATATAAGAGTTGGCCCTTTACATAGTAATCCAATTCTTCTACTTGCTTGCCATGACTTAAAGTTGCATATACATCTTTAAAATCTACATCTTGAGCATATTGTTCAATGTAACTTTCATGTATTATTGAGTTATGCTTAAGTATAGTAGATGCATTTATGATTGGTCTTGATAACATGTCTGCAAACTTATTGTGTATGCCCTTCTTATATATGATGAAAAGATGAAATTGCTGTAGAAAACCCATCCACCTATATGTCTTGATTGCTACAATTTAGTATGTGAGTGCAAATATTGAAGTGGTTGATGATCTGTATGTATGATTGTTTCTTTACCCATTAGGTAATGTTTCCACTTTTTCACACTTTGTACTAATGCATACAATTCTTTATCATATGTGGGATAATTAACTATTGTAGAAGTAAATGTCTCAGAATGATAGCATATGGGTTTCCTGTGTTGCATCAACACTGCTCCCATGGAATAGTCTTTGGCATCTGTCTCAATCTCAAATGGATGTTGAAGATCTGGCAGTGCTAGTACTGGTGCTGTACTGATTTTCTCTTTTAAGGTTTCGAAGGCTTTCTGTTGTTTGCCTCCCCACTGAAACACCTGTTTCAATCCTGTTAAAGCATGTAATGGAGCTGCAATCAATGAAAAGTTAGCAATAAACTTTCTCCAGTATTGTGTTGCCCCTACGAAACTCTTAACCTCTGTAGCAGATTTGGGTTTAGGCCAATTCACAATGACTTCAACCTTAGAGGGATCTATCTTCAATTCACCAACCCTACAATATAACCCAAATAATTTAAAGATGTTCTGCCAAATTCACATTTTGACAATTTTACATAGAGATTTTCTCTTTTTAAAACATCTAAACTCTGCTTTACATGCTTTACATGGTCTTCCCATGTCTTACTGAAAACAAGAATGTCATCTAGATAAACAATTACAAAGTCATCAATAAAAGGTCTGAGTACATCATTCATAACTTGCATAAATGTAGCAGGAGCATTAGTTAAGCTAAAAGGCATAACCAGCCATTCATACAACCCTTGCTTTGTCTTGAAATCAGTCTTCCATGCATCTTGTTCTGCAACTCTGACCTGATGATAGCCACTTCATAAGTCTAACTTAGAAAAGTGAATTGCTTCTTTTAATTGATCTAACAAATCATCTATACGGGGAAGAGGATAACGATTCTTGATCGTTATTTTATTCAATGCTCTATAATCATTGCACATTCTCCACGAACCATATTTCTTTCTCACCAACATGATTGGTGATCCAGATGGTGATGTGCTTGGTCGTATAAACCCTTTATCGAGCAACTCCTATACCTGCTTCTTTATCTCTGCATTCTCTAAAGCTAATAACATGTACATTCCAATGTTAGGTAATGGAGCATCTTGCTGCAAATAAATATCATGTACTATTTCCCGCTGGGGTGGTAGACCTTTAGGTTCTTGAAATAGAACATCATACTCTAAAACAACTTTAACTAAATCAACTTTCTGTTTAGAATCACAACCTTCAAATGCATTGGTTTTATCAGGGTCCTTTTCCTTCACAACCATTAGTGAAAATTGCTTGCTCGAATTCACAATTCTTTTCATCTGTCATGAGTTGATGAGAGAATAGTTTCCTTTGAGTTTATGAGCTCTTACAATATATTCCATTCCATCTTTGGTGAGTTGATACTTATTTTCAGCTCTATAGAAAATAGCTTTCCTATCATACAAGTACAGACTTCCCAAAACAATACCACATATATCCAATGGAACTATATCTAACTCAACCTCATCTACAAATGTTGACCCAATAGCAAACCTAAGTTTACATTGTCTTGTTACTTGTAGCTTTGTTTTATCACACACCCAACCCAATGGATATGGCTTCTCATGAGGTTTTGTTTTTAATCCCAACTTCTTTACAATTGTTTCAGAAATCAAATTTACTTGTGATCCACTATCAAACAAAGTATCAATCTTATTGTGCTTGGAAATTACTCTAATACGAAAAAACTCATTTCTTTCCCTCTCATTATTTTCATTATCAACAGATTGTGCAGAATTACTTGTGGATGCTTCAGAATCTTTACCTTTAATACCTATGGCTATAACTATTTTTTCATTACCCGAATCTGACCCCAAGTCTTTCTAAATAGCAGCAGCATTCTTCTTCTCCTTTCCAACAAAGTTTTTGGGTTTTTGTTCTGGATGCAAAGACCAACAGTGTGCCTCATCATGTCCTTCTTTCTTACAGTGAGTGCAGGAAGGTTTCCCCTTCTTTGTAGTGTTTGCTTTCCTCTCCTTCCATTTCAGTTTCTTCTTTTCCTTATTCTTGTTTACAAAAGGTTTAGATGACTTCCCAACCTCTGGGTTTACATTCTTACCTCTAGCTTCGAGGTGTGTGGCCTGAATTGATACATCATCTAAGCTAGTGGGATTAAACATGAGAATAGTATGCTTTAAATAGCTAAGAAGACCACTTATATACTTCAGTAAAGTCTCAGGTGAGTCTAATGATATACCTAGAGTTAAAGCTCTCTTTCTGAATTCCTAAGTATAACTTTGTACACTTTGACCCTTCAATTATCGAAGAGTTTGCCAACTCATCGTTGCCTGCTGCATGTAAGCTAAAGGATAGAATTTCTTTTTGATAGCAGGAACAAATTCATTCCATGTAGAAATGATTTTACCATGTTTTTACAGATCAACTTGTGTCTTACCTTCCCACCATACTAGTGTAGTTCCTCCAAGTGGAAGGCTAGCCAACTGAATCTTCTTCCTTTCTGAATCAATGTTCTGTACCCTGCAATATACATCAATTTGTCTTATCTAATTATCTAGCTTTTCTGCATTGAGTTCTCCATCATAAATTGGCAAATCAAACCTCACATCTAATTTGATTAAGGAAGTTTTCTTCTTCTTCTTCTTAGAAGAGCTAGAAGATGATGAGGATGTGAAGGTGATAATGGACGAGATGGTGGAGGAGGCATTTCCCCTTTCCCTTTGTCTTCTGGAGGGGCAACTAGAAAAGTTCCTCTGCTCCTTTGTCTGGTTTAGGTGTTGAAGTGCTTTCACCTTGACCCTTCTTAAATTCTAGATACATATCTTCCACCATAGCTCGGATTGTCATAAAACTTTCTATAAATTGAGATTTTGATCCCAATGGAGCTTCTTCTACCATTCTCCTCTGAGAATAGACTCTTCCAATCTCTGGATTAGCCTCAACAAGTTCTCCTTCTCCTAGTTTGAGCTTTAATCTAGTTAGCATTCAAAATCCAGCATAAGCTTGTCTAACCTTAACAAAACCAAAACCAAAAACTCTGATACCACTTAATCGAAAATGGGTTTTTAAGTCTATATTTAAGGTATTACAGACTCATGTGCAGGGAAATGCCTATTCCACTTAATGCAATGGATCGATAAGATTGCAATGAAACAAACAATCAACAGTAATTAAAACACAACAAAACACACATATCAACACAATCAAATTAATAATGGAGTTCACCAGACTTCTTGGCTACGTCTCCTAGTCCAAGCTATCAGTGAGGGCCTCTATATTATGTCTTCAGGCGTGGATTATTACAAGAGTGAGCTCCAAAACAGAGTCTCAACCAATAGTGACATTCACAGGGATTGACCCGGTAACTTCAAGTCTCAAAGAGTACACAGACCCTCCCTCTGTCGTGTTACTTTATTCAGCTGTTCGCTATCCCTCTCTGTCTCAATCTGTCTTCTCTCTGACTTCACCTCTGGGCAACCTCTCTCTGATCAACTCTGTCCTCTGTCCTGCGATGTGATGGCTTTTAAGCCTATCGGCACTTGTCTGTTCGTCTCCCTTTTCGGGATCTCTAGCTCCCGACAATGTCCCTTCACCTTCCTGCTGAGCGTTAAACAATCATTGTCATAATGCTTAAGACATCATTGCCACTTGTTTACAAACGGAAAGGACCGGGTGTGGGTGAAAATCCCAGAAAACACTCTTCTCTGTTTACACAAAGAAATACACAGAATACACTGAAAAACAGTGGAAAATCTGCCAAAGCCGGACTTCAAAAGATATATAGTTTGCCTTATAAACCTTTCGGGTCCGCGTTCTATCGCTGTCGCAAGTCGCAACGATTCAAATGGCATGGTCCCCTTTGTATTTGGGTTTATAACGGAAATACGCAAAAATACATTAAAACACTGAAAAACCCGACAAACGCTTCATATCGGATTTCAAATTTTATATTGCACCTATAAACCTTATCGGGTCCGCCTTGATCGCAATCACAAGTCGCATGTCAACGACCCTTTGTATTTGGTTCCGATCCCATTCCTCCGCCGATCGCTGATCACCGATATCGATGTATCGCATATCGCGGGGTCGCGGGTCTCTGTGTTGTTCCACCAGTCCACTCGCCGATCGCTGATCGCCGATCGACGCCATTGGCCCATCGTAATCGCAATTATATTACCTGCGGCCTATCGGCATCACCCCTTTGCATTGTTGCGATGCGATAAGTCGCAATCGCATATCGCTGAGTCTTTGGGCCTGCGGTAAGTCCTCCCTTTGGAAATCTGCGATGCGATATTGTAATCTCCACTGTTGATCTGTGTGCTCGATCAACGGTCCACGTTGTGTCACTGGATCGTGATCGCAATTCCCATAAGGCTGCCTCCGATACACTTCGATGGCCTGCTCCGATGCAATTTGATCTCATCCGTTGATCCCGTGGATCCAACGGCCCTGGTGCATTCCTACTGCGCTTTCGCTTTCCTTTGGATTTTCGGGTTTTTCCGCAATTCTTTCATTTGCGCTATTAATTAATGAAGACTTTAGGCTTAGAGGTTTTTATACAAGATCCATTTTGGATCAGTAAACTTTGGCCTCACACACACACATACAAGAACAATAATTTTTATAATATATTTAGTTAAATAAATAAATAAATAAATCTTGTTAAAATGTTTTTAAAAGTTCAAAACAAATATTGGAATAAGGTATTTTATAAAACTAAATCAATACACTCAAAGGTGGTGGGTGCAGGGTCGAGGTCGACACTCTAAGGAATCACATTAGTTGCCTCCCTCCACATATGCAAGCTATTCACAGTGGGCGACTCTGCCACCATTACTAAATGCCTTCATTCAGGATCCAACCCTATAGATCGCAAACTCAAGAAGATACTTAAAGGAATAAGAGGTCATTTGAAATCCTTTGAAGAGGTTCATGGAAAACGTATATCAAGATTAAACAACGAAAAGGCAGACACACTTGCTAATATGGTTATCATGCAAGCACAAGGCACTCTATGCATCAATGAAAAATGCTCCCACCCCATAATCATGTGAATATGACAATGTCTAGTGATCAAAAGTAGATGTCATTTGGCACCATGTGAAGTCATGTCCAAGATCAACTTAGTTGGTGGCACGAAATATACTAAACCTTTAGAAATATCGAAACCATTTAGATCAGGCCCCTCACAAGTAGTGAAAGGTACAGAGAGGTAAGTACAAACTCGTGGGATTTAAGAAGGATAATGAAGGTGACAATACTCTAGACTATTAGCACCATGCCAAACGTTACCTCAAGTCTCATTGATTCATTGTCTAGGGTGCAATCCCAACTTATGGTGGTGGTAGAGATTGTTATTAAGGAATGTCCATGAGACTAGCTATAGTCTATGGGACCACTGGCTTCCCTGCATTTTGCCTTTGTAATTCAATCTTCTTATTATTCAAATTAATGATGAGGTGACTCAACCTTCTAACAATCTCCTCACTAAAAAAACAATACCAAAGAACCGAACTTAAAATGTTGTTGTAACTATTTAAAGCATCACATTCTAAAATGAAACGTTAAAAACGATATTTAGAAAAAAATACGACGTAACTTGAAAACTTGAAGAGGCAATTGGGTAAGTGACAACCAACACAATCCACGGATGGTCGCAACAACAAATATAGGAAGATGAAAATTTCCTTTTCCTTCATTTGGAATCAACAAAAAAATATGGCTCAATTACAATTACAATTTGATCAAATTACAATTCAATAGAGCAACTGTGGAGATTTTAGGGTGGGTATTAGGAGCAATGGAGCGAGACAATAGGGTTTCACTGTTCAAACATCTCCATGTCCACTAACGTGGCCGCGCTTGGAGGTTCTCCAGCCGCATTTTCCGTCCCTGGACATGGTTTTCTTATGCTTTTCCCTGCCTGTCGCGACGTATATGGACGAGATTGGCCCGTTTCGATGGAGTTTAAGTTGTTGATTCAATGCGCGGGCTCAAAAGGCGACGAAATCGGATGGCCCCGCTCAATCGTCTCCCCCATTCTTGCGGCTCCATCATGGTCTGTGATTTGCTTCAATATTGCCCCCAGGTGGCACGCAGAATGCGTTCTTGGAGTCTTCCTCTGTCGACATGGATGATGGACAATCAGATGTTAGGTATTGCGGATTTTACCTCGTTTCCTGCGTTGTATCCCTTTTTGTGCAGTAGGTATTCATGGGTTTTCTCAGCGTTTTCTGCCCGTGAGGATGCGTGGCATCTGTTGGTGCTAGGGCAGGGTACTCCTGTGCTTTTCCCTCGGCAACTGTACCCCCTTCCCTCTGTAAAACGAGATTGGCATCTGTTGGTGCTAGGGCAGGGTACTCCTGTGCTTTTCCCTCAGCAACTGTACCCCCTTCCCTCTGTAAAACGGGATTATGAAAAAAAATTCAGATTTTCATGAGGAATATGGGGGAAAATCTATTGTTTTGGGAAAAAAAAATCGGATCAGGTTTTATCTCTTAAAAAGTCCATCGAAGAGAAATGTGGCACACCCATAAAATCCCAATGCTTGCAATATGAAGGGAAGGTCTTTCAGGATTTCTCTTTGTTTAAAGAAACCAGTATAACTAGAAACTCATCAATAATATTGAATTCTAGATTATGTAGAGGTGTTTCTGGTGTCAAGACATCAATACAAACAATTGTTTCTTTCTAAGAACAGTTTAAGGGTTTTATAGAACTGAAAATCAAAGCCAAAATGCTCCAAGTCCCTATATTGTTGACCAAACAGAACATGCCCCTGCTTTGGAGGTCAATAATGCAGAGGTTTCCTCTTTTTTTCTACCCTCCAAAAAAATGCAATCATTTGTAGATCCAAACGATCTTGGCCAAAACCTGAGGCACTAAACCAACGGATTTTTCTCATCATGGACACCAAATTGTGGCATATACTTGGGCTTCAAATGATTCTTCATGGTCCAATTTGACACTCAAGACCTAGATTTTGTTCTACGTGAAAGACCATTGTTTTGGGGAAATTTAGGACTATTCATCACTCCATGGTTTCCGAAGTTTGATGCCACAACAATGGTGGTTCCTACCATGCCAATTTGGATGAGGCTTCCAAAGCTTCCCATTCCCTTTTGACACGGTAAAGTTCTTGAAGATATAGGAAATGCATTGGGAAAATTCAAAAAAGGGATATGGAAAGAATAGAAAAAGGGCTCTTCACCTTTGCCAGAATGTGCGTGGAAATAGATATGAGCAAAGGACTTCCAAATCACATAAATTTGAAGCACAATAATCTACAGTGGGAGATTCCAATTTAGTAATTACATCAAATTTAAAGAGAAAAAGATTAAATTAGTAGCTTGCAGACCCAAATTGAAAAACTCCAACAATTACATTCTCATGGTACATTGTTGCCTTCCCCCTTTGTTCATTTAGTCTACCCTCTTGATTTTGTCCTTTCAAATTTAGATGTTAAAGTCCCTCCCATGGCACCAAAAGCCTCACCGTGAATTGATCATATTTCCTTTGGTTAATTTGTATGCAAGTTAGAAACATACTCTTTCTAGGTATATTTTACAAGGTCTTTATTACTAGAACTATTATGCATTATCATTTCGATAGTATACTATAAGGCTAGGATGGCAGGCCTTTGGTACAATGGGATGATCTACTAATATAAAATTTTCTGTTATGATTTAAAAAATAAATCAATACATTCCCCATCGATGGGCTCTTGCACCACACATCATGGAAATATTCAATAACATCATTCAACAATGATTTCCAAGACACTGGACAACTAGCCTAGCAATACCCCCTTTTAAAAGTGGAGACATTAATAATCCATCCAACTATAGAACAATTATGATCAATCCTTTGTTTGCAAAGCTTTTCGGCAGCATGGTAGAAGATAGAATTAGTAAGTGGGCAGAAGTAAAAGAAATGAGGCAAGAGGACAAGCGGGTTTTAGGCCGAAACATTCTAAAGTGGATCATGGTATCACGTTGAGACACATTATTGAAAAGGTTTGGGAGGACAAAGAAGTACTTTGTTGCTTTGTTGATTTCAAAAAAGCATTTGACACAACCCCTAGGGATAAGTTGTGGCGTAGAATGGAAGAACTTGAAATTCCTGTGCATTATAGAGTCGTTGTCCACAGACTTTATGAAGAAGTGAAAGTCAAAATTCCTCAGCAGGTATTTCAGAAAGCTTTAGAAGTGACATTGGAGTCAAGCAAAGTTGCCCTCTATCCCCTACTCTTTTTGGTCTATATATTGATAAATTGGAAGAGTGGCTAAATCTGCAAGGTGGAGATGGTGTTCGGTTGGGGGAGTTTGTGATAAAACTTCTTTTATATGCTGATAATATTGTATTGATTTCTAAATCAGACCATGGATTGCAAATGCATTTATATGCCCTTGAGCGTTCTTGTAGAGCAGTGGGGATGCAAGTCAATACTAGCGAGACCAAAATAATGAATTTCTCTAATAAAAGGAAGCAGAGCCAACATACTTTCTCTTTGAAGACAACATTCTTGAAGAAGTAAATGAGTACAAGTACCTTGGGATTGATTTCAACAACAAACTCAATTGGGAGGACTCCAAAAAGAAGAGAATTTTAGGAGGGTGGAAAGCATTTTATGCTCTTCAAAATAGATGTAAAGAGAGAGAGTTATGGGATTGGAAAACGATTAAAGTGCTTTTTGGACTCTTAGTTTGTCTAGTGATGCTATATGGGTGTGAATTGTGGGCTAGCAGCACTCCCGTCTCAAAATGGAAACAAATTGAGAAAATCCAAAAATGCTTGATCATGAGCAAGTTCAAAATAAAAAGTTCAGTACCTTATGAGATAATGTTGAGTGAAACAGGAGCAACTCTCATTGAAGCAATTGCTATGGTGCGCTCATAAGATATCTAAAAAGAATTGAGCAAGTGAGAGTAGGTAGATGGCCTAATGTTATCTTCAATGAAGGCATGAGTGAAAGAAAGAAAACATGGATGAAACAAAACTACACATAGATGCAAAAATGGAATATCTACCTCAATGCCTGTCCCACAAATAGCAAGGAGTTGAAGGATTTTGTTATGGAGAAGTTTCGTAAAAAGGTATGGGGAAAAGAGTTGGATAGAAAGAAGAAATATTACATTGAGGAATTCAACCCTACCTGTGATCTACAACAAAAAGAGTTCATTGGAGCTAGCATTTCGTGGAGGGCAGAGGTTCTTATTACTCAATTAAGGACAACCAATATCAACTTCGGTGTGAAATAGGATGGTGGAAAAGGCTTAAAGAAGCTTGGGAAGAAAAGGTGTGTATATTTTGCAAGTGTGGAGTTATGGAATCGGAAAAACATTTCATTTTGGAATGTGATGCATTCAAAGACATCAAAGAAAGTTATGAGAACATGTTAGTATTAGTTTCTTGGCATTGTCTTTTTAACGAGGTGATTGTTGGAAGGTTGGACCAGCTCATCATCAATTTGAATCAGAAAAAAGATTGAATTGCAAAAAAAAAAAAAAAAAAAAACTATCATTTCATTCATTTCTACTATTAACATTTCTCTCACAATCATGTCTTAGTCTGCCACCCTCCAAAGTCTGCCACCCTCCAAAATGGCATATTAATGATTCACACGTTTACGAAATGGACTTGAGACAATGCTCACGCTTAGAAATTGACTTGAGAGTTGAGACAATGCTCATGCTAGATATCACTTGGTATTTTCCACCTCTGAGCTTAGCTCATGTTTATGATTTTGATGTTTCCTCTCGCAATGAATCATAATTGCACTATGATCAGTTTGGGAGGCTCCTTGATCATGGTGGTGACTATAGACATCGTTTCAGAAGGTTTCAATTATGATGGAATACTGGTAGGCATGCTCATTTATGTTGAGCATTTTCACTCCTTCCTCTTTCGGTTTTTATCTTAATTTTCTGGATTCTATTTTTGCTCAGCGCATAACAACTTTCCTCCTGCTCCGCTGCAAGCTTTCTGGTTTTTTTTGGTTTTTAATCAAGGACCCCTAGCAAACAGGAGGGTGGAACTCAATTCTTTTTCTCCTTTCCTCCTTTATGTCTTTGGTGGCGGCCGCGGGCAACAGACAGGGAAGCTCTCACGGCAAATGTAACCTACAATCTCAGATGCCCCTGTGTTTCTTCGCAGATTGGCTCTACGCAGTCCCCTGGAACGAGTCCACGTTGGGATTTTCAACGTAAATTTTGTACGTAGGGTTTAAGATGAAGGGAGGCCACAGCTGGACGGTATGCCACGTTCTATGGTGACAGTTTCGATATACCACGGCGCCGAGAGGAATACGTCCTTTATCAGAAGCAATGGTCCAGTATGCACGCGCTGATGCACACTATTTACTTTATATTGCAGACTGCCTTTCTGCTGAGCTTAATGATAAATATGAGTCGAATTTGTTTGAGGAGATTGTCCGACGTTCTAATCTTATCACACTTCAATCGTATGAGGAGGGGGGCAAGCTGCTGCTGCATCTATATTATCACGCTATTATAGTAGTCAAGGAACAAGTTCTATTAAATTTAGAGAGTCCATATTGAAAGATGGTAAATTTGGGTAGCTTGTCAGAAAGTTACGATGCTACAACAGTTTGTTAGAGCATCCTCCACAGCCTCTGAAGTTCAGTCTTGCGAGTGAGCCATTGAGCATGGAGTGACCCTATTGGTAAAAGATCTGAGCTACAGACTCTTTCCCAAGTATTATGTCTGGAGCGTGTTTTCGCTGTTGATACAGAGCAACATACTTTACGTTCATTTCTTGGTTTTACTGCTTTAGTTCAGATCTCTCTATGTTGTAAATTTGTTTGATACAGAGGTCACTGGTATCTTCAAATAAAGTCTTTCAACGTACAACGAAGAAAACTAAGACAGGCAGAAATGGCAGCAGGGTATTACGATGAAGGAAATGGTATTGAGTCATCAGGACACATGTTTGCGCTACCTTGAACTGAGAAATGAAAGAATACGATGTTCCTTTACAACGGTTGATTCCACGATCTACGTAGGCAACTCAGTGGTGCAGGTTGGTTTGATGGACAGCTTCTTTCATATGTCACCATTTTGAGAGCATTGATTAGTGACTTAATTTCGTATTTCTTTAAGTGATGTTGTTTCCTCCAGCAACAGCAGTAAGGGTTAATGCTCCAGTGATTGTAGCATCAACACCATCGCATATGATAAGCTTGGCTCGGGGTTCATGGTCTACAGGTCAGCACAGCGCAGAGACTCGATCAAAGGCAACTACAATCCTGATTGGCTTTTCAATGCAAAGATCAGTCCAATTCTTCGCAGATCATCGTGACATGCAGGAAATTGCAGACAAAGTGCAGAGTTGCAGGTCATTATTTTAAGTAGCTAGCAAGCAGGGAGAATTACAGGTTCATTAGTTATGAAATTTTTTCGATAAAATGAACCATGATGCTTGTAAGCCACAGATTGCAAATCTTTGTGGCAGTTTTTAAACCAACAGGTTTATTTCGGAATGTTACAAACAAAAGGCAAGTTGCACGAGCGGATTCTTTGAATTGTACGGGCTGAATCAACTTCAAAGCTCCTTCAGCTTTTGGTGGACCAAAAACCTTCCTATGATCTAGGAGGATTTTGACATCAGGTTCCAAAGAAAACCATACCTAGGGCAAGCCTAGTGAGGCCTAGGTTATGGAAGGTAAAATGTTAAATAATTCATGAGAATGGACTCATATTTGAATTTTTTTTTAAATAGAAATTGATTGATGAGAGGATTTCTTCAAAGTCAATTTCTAAATTCATAATGAAGTCGAGAGGCTGAAGTTGAGAGGCTTAAGGGATTTTCTCTCATCCTTTAAGTTTTGGATAAGGTCCTTGATAAGTGGATTTGAGGGATTTACTCTACATAAATCTCATGGAGCATTTTTTAAGGGATTTAGAGGGTTATTTTCTCCTTGGAATAGGGATTTAAGAAGATATTTTCTCCTTTGTTTTGGGATCTTGAAACCTATATAAAACTCTCTTATGTATTTTGTGTGGACGGAAAGAGCTTGAGAGAGTTTCTGAGAAGTCTTTGAGAGCTTCATTTTGAGGAGAACTTGGAGAGCTCAAGAGGTCTTTCAGAGGATTTGTTGATATGTACAAGTCTTGAACTCCTTTATGTAGAAGACAACTCTAGGTTTGGCCACCCTTTTGTAAAAGAGCATTGTACATCTTCCTCATTTCAGAAAGACAATAAAAGCGATTCGACTTGTTGGAGGCGAATCCAAAGACGTAGCCCAGTGGAGGGGGTGAACTCCATTATCAACCTTGATGTTTTCATGTTTTTGTTTATTCATGGTTTGATCAAGTTCTTTTACATGCATTTTAAGTTACAAGTTTATGATGAAATGAACATGTTTGTAATTAAATTGTAACTTAATTTTACAAGCCCATATGGTCAATTAGAAAGGTCTTATTAATTAGTTTTTCAAGTGCTCTCAAGTTTTCAGATCATCTCTCCTCTCTGAGACTTTTGCCACTTCCCAAGCTTTGAAGCCGATGTTCTAGTCCTTAGTTATGGTCACTCAAGTTTCTAATATCCAGGCTCTCTCTCCTAGTTAATCATGCTGAGAGTGAACATTCCGTGAAGTCACAAATGTCGACGAGTCAATTAGCATCCTCCTTGTCCACAAGCCCAACAAAATGCAAAATGATTTGTTATTGCCTTCTAGGAAAAGACTCCACCTTTAATGATTTGTAGGGAAATAAATAATGCCAAATAAGAAAACGTGGAAAGGATATTTCTCTCGAGAGTGCAGGTCATTGGATCTTTGATATAGGGAACATTTGCAGAAGGCACACCAGATATATCTGCATCAGCAGATCAAAACAATCATGGGAAAGGTGTTGGTGGAGAAACCACAACAAGAGATATTATTAAGCATTGATGATGTGCAACTACAATTGAAGAAAATGAACTCCAAACTCTTCATGCTAGCAAAGAAGATAGCTAACTTGGAATCTCCAACTCTAAAGAAAAAATATAGGCTCTTGACACCATCGAGTGGATTCTCCAACTAGTTAAATGTTTATACTCTTAATTTTTGCTTACTTTTCTATGAGCAAGAGGCTTCCATCTAATAAAATCTAGATCTTTGATATAGGGAACATTTGCAGAAGGCAAACTAGATATATCTGCATCAGCAGATCAAAACAATCATGGGAAAGGTGTTGGTGGAGAAAGCACAACAAGAGATATTATTAAGCATTGATGATGTGCAACTACAATTGAAGAAAATGAACTCCAAACTCTTCATGCTAGCAAAGAAGATAGCTAACTTGGAATCTCCAACTCTAAAGAAAAAATATAGGCTCCCGACACCATCGAGTGGATTCTCCAACTAGTTAAATGTTTATACTCTTAATTTTTGCTTACTTTTCTATGAGCAACAGGCTTCCATCTAATAAAATGATAGGACTCAATCTCATAGGTGCTGATGGAGAAGTTTTTATGCTTCTCACAAAAACATCTCAAATTTCATCAAGTTTAGGTTTATAGCCCTTGTATTTCTATAACCAAATGTCAAGAATAATACCAAAGAGCAAAGAATAAATAATGAAAGACTATAGATCAACTCATAAATGAAAAACATTCAAAATTTGTTATCAATAATATAAATTTAACAACAATGTAAATTCAAATGCTCTAATAGGCCAAAATATAGACAAGCAATCATCAAATAATTTTATTAAAGACCAATATGAATTACAAAACAAATATCTATACAAATCCCTATAAGGATCGAGACCAAAAAGTATCCTTAGAATCTTAAGATGTAATAAGAATCATACAAAGGTAACCAACTACAAAAAGAAAGAGATAAAATAACAAGATACGATCTGGATCACTTAAAGAGATGTAAATAGCATCGCCAAACTTTGCAAAATTTACACTAATTAACACTAAATCGAGTTAGAACTTCTAAAAGGTGCACATAGATTACAAAGTAAATAAATAACCTTAAAGAACAACACACGTCGATACTACTCAATATTCTTTGCTACTTTTCAAGATATCCTTGCTATCAACAAGACAGTTCAATCCTCATGAAACATAGCATGGAAATGAATAAGAATGATAAAATACACTTTTAAAGCTTGGGCATACCTTCACACATATTTCCGTACAACAAAGTATGAAAAGTAATAAAGAATTGTGGGAGGGTGAAAGCCAAAAACAAGTGAGAATTCCCATGACAATATACATAGTGTAAGTTCTTATGGAATGGGTCTTTACAACCATTATTTTTTAACACAAGCAAATTCACTCAAAAATCATATTGTTATCATATCACTCCACTTTACAAAGCAAAAGGCAATATTTTTTTAGCTAGGAGGGGAGGAAAGAAAAATGCTAAACATACTTAGCAACTAGCTAATTGAGGGCCATGTTAATGCATTTATCAACAAAAATGAAGCTACAATGATGCTTTTGAAACCACGTGAGTACTCACTTAACCATAACTGCTCTTTCTGTAGGTGTTGAGCTCAGATCCAAGTACAATCCATTGCATAATGACCACATACAAACTTAACTGAAACCACGAAACTATAACAGAGCAACTTTTATTTTATTTTAAAAAAACTAATGAGTATGTAGGGATGAACCCTAATAGATTCCAAGAGTGATAGATTGCGATTTTGGAAGCATTAATGCCCCACTCTTTTCAAAATCAATGCATGGTGTTTACGTATACACTAATACCCACTACCAACCTCATTGCTTTACCCAACACACACACAACAAATTAAAACCTCCTTTGTAAAAGAAAGAATACCAACAATGTAATATGTTTTTTGTTTTTGCTCCACAAATAGAACCTCCCATTAATGTAAACAAAATCATTATATTCTACCCTTAATAACAATATATCCTCATAAAAGAAGGAACTCATGGTCTCTAAGAGATCTCAATTAGGCTTCCTATTCTTATAATTTGTTTGAATATTTTCAATTATATTGATGAGAGGATTAATGTTTTCCATATTCAGCATAGATGTGGTGAAGTTTGAAATGAAGGTGTTGTGGTTATCATTTTAGCTATTAATCTCGTACTTTGTAGAACCTCTATTATACAATTGTTGGTTGAAGTGGAGAAGTTATGTAGATAATGGCCTTATTATTTGTCAAGGAATTACATAATCCAACAACTTTATAGAGTTGATGTAGGGTTCATGCAGGTGCATAGATGGAGCACAAAGTTCAAGGAAGATTGGACCGAGAGCTTGACAATGTGATGGGATGATCACATGGTGATGTTGGGTGAAATTTTAAATGTTTTGTAGATATTTAAATTTGGAAATAGGTTTTGTTATTTAAAGGGATTTTTTTATTTTTATTTTATTTTATTTTTATTTTATTTTTTATTTTTATTTTTTTTTTGTTCGAGTAAAGACTATTCTATTATGTATAAATAAAAGAGGAAAATATTTACAAAGAGGTTGGAACCTCTGAGGGGGCTAAAGCCAGCCCTCTGTCAAAAAAACTTCTGCCATCAGCTCTTAACTGTCTGTTTACATATATAAAAAACGAGAGCCCAAGACTCTTTAGAACTAGAAACCACCACCAAAAACCAAAAACTAGAAGACGATGGAGAATTATACAGAAAAAAGCGGACGCGGACAACAACTGCAGCACAAAACCTCTTATCAAAAACCACCAGTATATCGGGCCGTTGTCGACCAGCAAGCGGTTTCCGTATGAACGAGCCCGATATAATCTCCTGTTGACACGTGGCTCTCTACTTACGTCATCATTTCTGAATTTTCGGGACGTAAAGTTCCTCAAAAAGGGCCCTTCCGAAATCGTCCACTGCCGTCCGATCTGCTCCATCATTCTCCGCCGTTGATTGTTTCAACCTGAGGTGGTAGTTCTGCATCGGCATCGTTGGCTTTGCCCGGAGAGCTGACCCATTCAATCATCACATTGTCTTCAACATCCATAATACTGTGACCAGGAGGCATCGCCGGATACAGAACAGTACTGAGAACTGCGCCGGTGCACAAGGAATGAGCTCCTCGTGTGAAGGAGTTTGTTGAAGATGCGCGTCCTTTTCATGTCCTTCGGCCTGCTGCACCTCTGGAAGATTGAAGATATCCTCTGCCATGCTTCCTTGAGAATCCTTAGAATTCTGAGAGAGTCCTGTCCATGTATTGTTCATCAGAGCCAGAGAGGTCATCTTCTTCCTCTGAGAAGATGACCACGATAATAGCAGAGATAGTAGGCTTGTTTAGCTTTCTTTTAAATGTGAAACGGGAGGAGTGGAAAGAACTGTGGAGGGACGGACCCGAGTGGTCGGATGACGGTGAGGCCGGCGAGACAGAAGCTAGTGGGGAAATGCGTCGTGGAACAGGACCTCCCCTTCCTCTAATACCCCCACGAGTGCCTGAACTACTACCCCTCCGGGAAACTCCTCTACGTCGGGCCATAGCATCAAAGATTGATAAACTGAGTGAACAAAAGGGTTGAAGGATGAAGAATAACGACCCACCCCAATTTGAAATAAACAGAGGATAACAGTACTCAGAGTAGAGAACGCCCAGGGAAATCACCGCACAGATAGAAATCAGAACCCCTAAATAAATTCCAGAACTGTCTGAATGAGTCCCACACCCTACCCAAGCAGCTTCAACAGACACTATAACACGACCTATCACAGTTATATACCAAAAGAAAAAACATTGACCATACCAGATGCGAGCCAGTAGAACCGCAATGAAATGGTTGAGGTTGTCCAGATGCGGGCTTCTATGGAGCCATGATGGCTTCCAAATGCTTAACTCTGCTCCTAACTCCTGTGAACCAATTCGCCCGGGAATGTCTCTGCTAGAATGAGCCAGAGATAATGTCGAGCTCTGGGCAATTGAAATGAATCGTATGCTCATCATCCTGAAGAACTTACTCTGCATGTTGTATGTCCAATTCCTCATTAATGGGATTTGATGCGCTGCCATAAATCACCTACTTGCTTCACGATGATACCCGATGCCGACATCGCTCGTATGGGCATTAACGGCTCATTAAATCACCCGCATCCGGGTGTTATTTAAAGGAAATATTACCTAATGTAAATATAATTTTAGTTTCCCTATTGTGTGAGAAGGGGAAACGATTCATCTTAGGACTCTTGGTTACCCTTGTTATCTTTATTTATAAAGAAATGAGTGTTTGAGAAGAATAATGTGTGCAACAGAGGACCAATCTAATGTATGTCTGGATTTGATTAATGAAAAGTTTGTTTAGATGCCTCTGTGTTTTTGTACTTCTGTATCTGTATATGATTCATGAGTTTTTGGTCTGTGGATAAACCGATTTATGTATGAAACCGTGGCTATCACCTTTTATTCCTATGCATTGTTGTTTTTAGAAATCCGCTCTTAGTAAGAATCTAAATGTGTCATGGTTGTATGCCTTTATGTCAAAGCGATGCTTTGGTTTAAGTGCAATCTGGGGGGTTGAACATTTTATCCCTATGCGTATGTAATTTCATATGGTTGCGTAGTGTTGCTGATGTGTTATAAATTTAAGTTGTTGGTTTATTGATGTGTGCTACTAATGTTGGTATATGGTAGTGTCGAAGGTGGGTTCTGAGCATTTCTGAGATGTTGTATGGCTGTTAGAAATCAGACCCTACACTATAGATGTTGATCATTGTGTCGATTTTTGGTGAAGACTTTCAACTCTATTAAAGAACCTGAACTTTGCTACATATAGATGGTTTGTGTAACATATGTAGGGATGCGTGATATGTGTGGGTATGCTGGTCAATTCCCTTGCCCGTTGTTAAATGTGTGGAGTCTTCATGTGGGTAGAAAATAGAGCACCCCGTCAAAACCCTTACAGATTTGTTCCTGTCCAGTGAATTTGAGTTAGAGTTGTAAATCCCCATGAAGGAGGGAAAATGAGGTCTTGTGTAATGTTAAGAAGCAAGTCTAGGTCGTGAGTAATAGACTCTAGGAAGGGCCGAGTCATTTCAGCTTATTGGAATACAAAAAAATAAAGATTTGGATTTTGACTGCACTGCAAAAATATCTTGTAGCGCCTACAACAAGCATTTTCTAGGATTGCGAGTTTGGGTTTTTGAACCCTGTTTGGCCTGCTTGGTGTATTATTTGATAAGTGGACCCCATGTGAGATGGGTGAGGTAAAGAAAATGGTTGGATGACTTGAGAGAGATCTCTCAGGGCACTTGAAAAGGAAATATATGTTCTTATTTTGACTGGATATTTTAATTAATTTGTTGAAAACCCAGAATGTGTTTAAATACAGAGTTGTGGGTGCTCGTGTTGGAGTATCCTAGTTTATGGTCAACCATGGAAATTTGACCTATCCCCATCAAGAGGTATTAGAGCTCAACTATGTTTTTGGAGAATGTCAGAGCCACAGAAAGCTTTCATGTTATGAATAAAATATTCATAACTATATAATATTAAAATAAATAATAATACATATATATTAATTAATAATTAACAAATTAATTAAATTAAATTGAGTTGCCTAATTAATTTTGAAAGGGCACTTATGTCATTTTCGAACAATCGACGCTCCTCTGCTGCGCGCACGAGCCCCCTGCTGCACCCTGCGTACATAGCACCTGCCTGAGCGCAAGCCACCGGCCATGGCCCCCTCGGATTTGCCACTGGAGGGGTCGATTCTCAGAAAGCTTTTTCCGAACTGGTGAAATCCCTGCCCCCTCAGCGCCCCAGGCCCGCCTTAACAAGATTTGTCAAGAAGCTTGATGTGCTTCAGGAAGTTCAGCTGCCTCCGGTCTTGCCACGCATGGCGGCCTTATCTCTCGCTGAAAAAGGACTCATAGGACAATTCACAGGCCTCTGGCCTTCTCCAAGAACGGTACAAAGATGGGTTGAAAGAAACTAGGCCGATAAGATCCAAGGGAAAATCTCCATCAGGTTCTGTGGGAAAGGGTACTTCACTTTCCACTTTGAATCCAAAGAGGATAAGGACCTAATCTTCAGAAATGGGCCCTATTTTATGGACTCCAGGGGCCTCTACCTCAACAAATGGACTCCAAACTTTGATTCTGAACTGGACGTTCCCAGCGTTGTCCCGGTTTGGGTCCGTCTCCCTCATGTCCCCCTCCATTACTAGGGAGATGAGTCTGTCTGTGCCATCGAGAATGCTGTGGGCAAATACATCGATCGCAGTGAGCCAAAAGATAACATGCAGGCCTGCGCAAGGATCTGTGTCGAAGTGGATCTTGGCAAAGGTCTACTAGAAGCAATAAAACTGAAAGTGGACGAATGGAGCCATATCCAGCAGCTGGATTATGAGCAGATACCTTTTAAATGCAAGGTATGCCACGAATATGGACACTTCGCCAATAGATGCCCTAAACTCGTTGATGCAGAAAGCGGTGACCAAGAGGGCCAATGGGAATCGGTCAAAAAGAAGAAGTCTGCCCCTCCTCCGAAACCCTCCCAGGAATCTGTTCCTCCAGCTCCCTCTGCCTCTCGGCCATCTTCATCCTCCCCTCCTTCATCTGTCCACCCCTCTCTTGATCCTCTGATCCCCTCTTCCTCTAACCCCTTCCTTGTCTTATCCTCCCTTGATCCATCCTCTATAGACCCTCCTCAGCCCCCCTGGAACCTCTCTGAGCCTTCAGATCCCCCTCCCTTTCTAATCACTTCTTCACAAGCTTCTCTTGAACCCTCCTTTGCTAGACATACCAGAAGTAGCACTAAAGAACATGGAACTGCCAGCAACACCCACAAGAAACCAGGACCAGGCATGAAATCAGCAAAGCAACACAGGGACGAGAACGCTCAGAAAGATATAGCCATGGGAACTCAAACCCCAATAGAGTCTTTCATTCAGGGACACCAAGAAAAGGAAACAAACCACAAAGAGCAAGAGAGGCGAGTACCTCTCCGCACGCCAAGTACCCAATGATGAAAACACTGTCTTGGAACAGTAGGGGGTAAGGGCACCCCTCCAAAATCTCCGCCCTCAGAGATTTAATCCACAATGAAAAGCGAGAAATCTTAATGATTCAGGAAACAAAACAGGATCAGCAAGCAATGAGAAGCATTATAGACCAACAGAATAAATACAAAGGGTGCGTAAGCGATGCAAGAGGAGCTTCGGGAGGCATAGCCACCCTCTGGGATCAAAACAAGTGGAACTGCGTCTCAGTAAATCCACAGCAGCATTGGATCAGAGCAGAGTTAAAAAGCAGAACGAACAACCAAACAGTAATCATCTACAACGTGTATGCGCCTAATCATTACAGAGAAAAGGAAACATGCTGGGGCGATCTTCAGGCTAGTATCGATGGTGAGTGAAACACAAATATCATAGTGGCAAGAGATTTCAATCTCATACTGCATGCTAATGAAAAAAGGGGCGGCACCTTTTCTCTAGATCCCTTCAGAGGCCGGCTGGAGGCTATCATTCAAGACCACGATCTAATGGACGTGGCCCCAAAGAATCGTAGGTACACTTGGAGCAACCGCAGACTTGGCTCGGGCAACATTATGGAACGACTGGACAGGTTTCTCATCAACATCTCTTTTCTTTCCTCTTTCTACGTGGGATATGCCACCGTTCTCTCCTCATCTGCCTCTGATCATTATCCCATTACCCTCACGCTGGAATCTCAATGCCCCCTTGGGCCCATTCCGTTTAAATATAGCCCTCTGTGGAATGAGATTCCTGCTGTTAGAGAAATAGTCCAGAGAACGTGGAATCAACATGTAGAAGGGTCGCCAGGTTTCATTTGGGAGACCAAGCAAAGAAAAGTCAAGCAGGCTGTCAAAGAATGGGCAAGAGTTAGCTATAAGGAACCTGAGGAGACCAAAAAGAAAGTTAAGGGTGAACTAGAGAAAATCCAGAGGACGATAGAAGAACAAGGACTCTCCCAGCAGAGTATGGAACAAGAAAGGAACCTCTACTCTCAACTGAGTCATATAAGCAGGGAAGAAGAATCCAAATGGCGGCTAAAATCTAGGCAACTCTGGCTTCAAGGAGGAGATAAAAATACTGCATTTTTTCATAAGCAGGCCACAACTCGAAAACTCAGGAACAATGTTTGTTCAATCTTGGATAAGGAGGGCAATCAGCAAAACACCCAAGAGGACATTAGAAACGCTGCCACAGAGTTCTATAGAGATCTGCTCACTGAAACCAAAGGAGAAGAGGATTATGATGATCTTCTTCAACACCTCCCTAAAGGTCTCACCAAGGACATGAATGATAGCTTGAATAAAGAAATCGAAGAGGAGGAAATAAGAAGTGCGATTTGGACTCTGAATCCTGATAAGGCGCCTGGGCATGACAAATTCCCCATATGTTTCTACAGGGCATTCTGGGGTTTAATAAAAAAGGATCTAATCAAGATGATCAGGTGGATTCAGCGGAAGGGCAAGATAGGTGGTTATACTAATGCAACATTCCTTGCCCTCATCCCTAAAGAAAACCGACCTTCTTCCTTCTCTCGGTTTAGGCCCATATCCCTCTGCAATGCCTCTTATAAAATCTTGTCCAAAATTCTGGCATCTCGACTCAAACCTCTCCTCCCCTCTTTGATTTCTGAAAATCAAGGAGGGTTCTTGCCCAACAGACAAATAACTGACTCTATTCTGCTTGTACAGGAAGCCATTCACTCGAGTCTATCCAGGAAGGAGAAAGGATTCATCCTCAAACTTGACCTGGCCAACGCATTTGATAGAGTTAGACACTCCTTCCTCTTTGCTGTTTTAAGAAAGATGGGGTTTGAGTCGCCCTTCCTCAGTCTCATTTCTGCTTGCATCTCTGGACCATGGATTTCCCCTCTCGTCAATGGAAGGTTGGGTGATGCCTTTCAATCCTCTAGGGGTCTCAGATAGGGCTGCCCCCTCTCCCCTTATCTCTTCATTCTCATGGCGGAATCCTTCAGCCAAGCTCTGAACCACAACAGAAGAGTGGGTCTCATTTCAGGCATAAAATTTGGAAATGGAGCTAAGAATATCAACCACTCACAGTTCGCGGACGACACCTTGCTCATTGGAGGAGCCTCCACCACCATAGCACGAAGGTTCAAGTCTCTTCTTGACAGATTTATGGAGTTCTCCGGAGGCCTGATCAACCAGCAAAAAAGTTGTATCTATGGATGGAACGCTTCTAATCAGGTCATTCACAACATTGCAAATATCTTTGGAGTTTCCTGCAATCTAGACTGGACTCATTTCTCTTACCTGGGCATGCCAGTGAGCCTAGGACCATTGAAAGCAGGAACCTGGGACAACATCATTGACAAGATGAAGAGGAAAGTTCAACAATGGGGTTCAATGTGGCTCAACCCAGCAGGCCGGCTCATCCTTCTGAAATCAGGTATTTCCTCTCTACCCCTCTATCGCTTTTCTCTCTTCCAAGCTCCTGCCTCTTTCCTTCACAAAATGGATGTTGTCCTACGACATTTTCTCTGGCAAGGGGGGAAAAACGACAAGAAGAAATTCAACCTTGTCAGTTGGAAACAAGTCATTCAGACTCAGGAAAGAGGTGGTCTCGGTGTTAGGTCACCTACTTTCGCTAATCTTGCCTTTAGAGGGAAAATAGTTTGGAGGCTCATCACTGGTCCTTCGGCGTGGTGGAAACAAGTCCTGGAAAGCAAATATCTGAACTTCCCCAGGCAGCAGCTCCTAGACTCTGACATCCCCAATAGGGACTCCTCAAAAATTTGGCGACTGTGCAAAAAATCTATTCCTATGATGACTCAGAATATCTCCAAAGTCCCTAGGGGAGGATCTAGCATAAACATTGGGGTTGATAAAATCTTGGGACAGCAGCCAATAAACAAGCACAACGATGCTATTCTTATTTTGACTTTCCTCAACAACAGAGGGATCTTTTATCTGGATCAAATCTCTAGATGGGACCCTTTGTCTCACATTTGGCTTGGATGGACTTTTCGTGCTTTCCCTAGTGATATTAATTATAGCTTATCCGCACTTCTGTCTCTGCTTCATGGCAAAGCACCCATCAAGAAAAACGAGAAGGACGGCTTCCAATGGGACCCCTCAGGATCGGATTACTCTATTCAAGCAAGACATCAGCATATCAACTACAGCACCCTCCACATGCCATTATGGAATCAATGGAGAATCGTTTGGAAATCCGAGGCGCTGCCTAAAAACAAATTCTTTACATGGACCCTTCTTAAAGGGAAAATCTTAACAACAGAGAACCTGCAGAAGAGGGGTATTAATGGACCATCTCGCTGTCCCAACTGCTGTGGCGCTGAGGAAACCATGCATCATCTTTTTGTCGATTGTACCTATGCTATGGATTGTTGGAAAAACTTAGACCTCGTTGATAAGTTACCATGGACTTCCCAGCAATCAATAGGGGAAGTGATTGTTGCCTGGAAAAAGAGCTGTCCCTGGGGAAATAAGGGAAGCAACCTAGTGAAGAGAGTATGGAATACCCTCCCCTACACCATGCTGTGGAGTATCTGGCTAGCAAGAAACCGGAGAATTTTTAAGGATAAAAATACAGCATCAAGAATGGTCAGCAACAAGGCAAAGAATCTTGCTCTCGAAACCATTTCAACCAAAACACATAGCAACATCGATGTAACAAAATACAGCGTTGAGGAAAGAAGCTTCATCAGTTACATCCTGGATAAAAACAACAACATTCAGAAAGGTAAGACAGAGAAAGTCCAGCGCAATCAGGAAATCCATCCATGGAAAATCAGGCTAAAGGAGGAGGAGTTTGCCAACTGGTTACAGAACTGCAACAGCTACTACCTGTTCTTTGACGGAGCATCTAAGTCAAACCCAGGAATAGCTGGAGCGGGAGGCCTGATCCTTAATGCTAATGGGGAATGCGTTCTCTATTACGAATGGGGTCTTGGGAACTTATCCAACAATCGGGCAGAAGCATTGGCTCTCTATCAGGGATTAACACAGCTCATCAGGCTTGGAATAAGAACAACAAAGATTTTTGGAGACTCCTCGGTGGTCATAAGCCTTATGATCCATCAAAAAAAGTCTCCCAACATCCTCCTTCAGCAGATCATCCAGAGATGTCAGCTCTTGAATCAATCACTGGGCAACCTGCAATACCATCACATTCTCCGTAATCTCAATAAGCATGTTAACCGGCATGCAAACAAGGCCTGCGAAAGGATTATGGGCAGCTTATGCTGCAATGCTGTGGTGAGTCATCAACCTCTGCCATGAACCGATCCTCTTTAACTTGCATCAATCCATCCTGCCCTGACGCTAAGAAGTGGCCCCATCACTTCCAGACTTTCAGCAATTATCATAAATGCATTAGGAATTGGTGCAGACCCGATTTTCCCAATGCTCTGTTCCTATTTCGTTCTATCTCCACCTGCTTTCGTCTTACCTTTGCCCATACGAATACTTTGAAAAGTCTTCATGCCATCTTCCGCCCCTATCCGGTTCCCTTCTCTTCCCCTAAGGTCGACTCTCGACCATCCTGCCCCTCTCATCGTTACCACACAACGCCCTATTCTGTTCTATTAAATCATTTGATTGCTCTTTTGCTGAATTCTGGTGGCCGAGAGGTTATATTGGTATACCTGTTTGTTAACACTCATAGGCAGTCAACCAATGCCCTCTATCTTATCCAGCACGGGATCCTTCCACTCCCTCATCAGCTCGATCATCGGTCCATAAGAGGCAGCCAGGATAAGGAGCTCAAAGCGGCCCTGAAACTTATGAAGAATATCTCCAACAGCGAAATCTCAAATCCCTCAAGCGCCAGTCATAAGGAATGTGAAGAAAAGCTGGAGGAATATACAACACATCATCACAATCACATTAGCATAGACTAGAAATGATTTGTCAATGTCAATTTCTGCTGTTCCAATTTGTAAGAATTTATTCCTGTCGAGAATCTTTTAAAACAAGAACAAGCAGGACTAAGGAGAACTTTCTGTTATGTAACTCCTCAGATCCTGAATTTCTTTTGCAACTATTGTATTTCAGGAGTCCTGACTCCCTCTCTTTTTTCAGAGATTAATATAGCAACCGAATTTGTTAAAAAAAGAAAAAAAAGAAAGGGCACTTATGTCAAAAGTCGTGTTTTAACTTTGTGGCCAATCAACTCCTATAAAGGATAACCGACCAAGCGTTGTAAATAATCCATTATTGAATATATATATGTGCATTGATTGTCAAACTCAGTGAACAAAATTAATTGTTCCAGTGGTATTAGAGCTACCAATCCCTTGACTTGTGCTGCACACATTCCACCTGTGCTTTCATTCCATCCTGTGTTCCTGCGTACCCATTGTTTTGCAGTTGTCACAATCACATCGTTTATCACCCCATCCTTTGTCCCTGCGTACCCGTCATTCTGTAGTCACAACCACATCATTTATCAGCCGCTCCGCGCTGCTCTTTGTTCGCCCTCTATCGCCAACCCCCAGGCTGACAACAAACACTCCTCTTGGTTTGTAGATGACCTCTGATCCACCGACTGTGTTCCCTCCACGTCATCTGATCTCAACCGCCCCTCGCTACGTCCCTGACACCTGTTGTCCCTGCACTATCGTCCAATTTCATTGTCCATTTTCCCAACAAGAAAACCTCTACTTCAACCGTTGTTTGATTGTTGTTCTGACCGCTTCGACCACCGTTCTTTTTTACTGACATGTTGTTTTGTTTGACTACGAGTCAAATGGTGTGACCAACATTTAATGTTACGAACCATTTCAATATATATATATATATATATATATATATAATAAAAAGAAAAAATGGGCCTTCTAGGAAAAAGAAGAACAAAATTAGGAGTAATAATGACAACAATTCAAAGAAATTTCAAGAAGAAGTTGATAAAATGCACAAACACTTGGACAGTGTTAAAAGGAAGTAGGATGAATTCAAAAAAGGCCAAGAGGTGATAATTAGAAATTAAGACCAAATGGTGAGTGATATAAAAAAAATATAGAGCATGATGAGCTAGTTTATGGGAGGAGTTAATCCACCTTATAATCCCTTAAGCACACAAGGGTCACCACAAAGTCCCAAGACTCCAAAAGGTGAAGTTTTTCTAAATCATGAATTTATGTTGATGCACGAAGCCCCACAAATACCGAATATACAGTTTCAAGGATATTAGTATTATACAAAGTTTTCCGAAAGAGACTTTCACAAAATTAAAGGGGAATAACCAAAGTGCGATGGTAAAGACCATAAAGGCGCCATTGTGTGGGTAAATAAAATGGACGCCATCTTCAAAGCTAACCCGCCAATAGGTGAACAGGAGAAGGTCATGACTGCATCCAACAACCTAGAAGCTGAAGCATATGATTGGTTCCTGTGGTGGTCCAATAGATGTGAAGCTTGTGTGTTCAATTGGAAAAATTTTGTGGAAGCTCTGCTCAAAAGGTTTCATGACGAAGAAGAAGATGATGTTTATGAAAAATTCGTTCACCTCAAACAAAAAGGAACTGTAAGTGAATACACCCATGAGTGGGAAGTATTATCTATAAGACGAAGAGGGTTCTCCGACGAAGCATTGCTTAAAATGTATAGATGTGGACTCAAAGGGTATATTTGAGAAGAATTAAAACTATATAAACCCAAAACCATTGAAGAAGCTAGACATGCAGTGATAATTATTGAGTAAAAATAAAAGCTCCATAAAGCACCATATGTCAGTAATGAAGAATCCAACAACTATTCAAAAGGGAAGACCAGTAAGTCATCTTCAGAAAACACTCGTAAATACATTCCACCACCATTGCGCGAAGGAGGAAAAGAATAGTTGAATTTTGAAAAGACAAAAGATGGAAAATGTTGGACATGCAAAGATAAATATTCTCCTGGCCACATATGCACTATGCAAAAAAATAACAATTGTGAAGTAGAACAAGAAGAGGAATCTTTAGAGGACAACTCCAACGAAGAAAATGAAGAAAACTAGACCCTTACTCCAAATCCAGAAGAAGAGAATAAGCTAAGAATTTCTCTGGCAGCTATCACAAGGATAACTCAACCATAGACATTGAAGCTTAAAAGGACATATCAAGAAACAAAATGTTATCATTTTAATAGATTCAGGAAGTACACACAACTTTATAGATGTCAATGTTGTAAAAAGACTAAACATTTTTGCCTATCACGTCACAGATTTAAAAGTTATGGTGGCGGATGGAAAACAAATAGATGGTGTAGGAAAGTGCCATAAAGATAAAATGAAACTAAAGAAATACGAAATGGAGTCCAGTTTTTATACGGTCCCCTTAGGAGGTGTAGATGCTGTCTTAGGAGTACAATGGTTGCAAACACTAGGGACATATTCTGCAAACCCCCAAAGACAGTTCATTAAGTTCAAAATGGATGGGAGGAAGTATAAGTTGTTCGGATCCGAAGCTCCACCTACCCAAGTCATTTATGCTCGGCAAATGAAGAAACTCATTCGCAAAGGAGCCCGGTGTTCGTCACACAATGTTAACAATTAGAACTATTATCGATGGAAGGGATTCACCAACAGTCTGAAATTACATCCCTAATCCAAAAATATGACGAGGTTTTTCAAGATTGTCGATGAAATTACCCCCCTAAATGGAAAATTGAACATATCATTGAATTCAAACTAGATTTGACACCGGTAAATGTAAAACCATATCTCTACCCCCATCATCCTAAAACATAAATAGAAAGACTGATACAAAATCTATTAAAGCATGGAGTCATTACGAAAAGTAGAAGTCCATATGCTGCACCAGTAGTATTAGTAAAAAAGAAAGATGGATGTTTTCAGTTGTGTATAGATTACAAAGGATTAAACTAAATTACTATTAAACACATATTACCGATTCCATTTATTGATGAGATGCTAGACGAACTCCATGGAGCAGAATATTTCTCAAAATTAGATTTGAGATCATGCTACTATCAAATTCGAGTGAGATTAGAAGACATCAAAAAGACTTCCTTCAAGACTCATGAAGGACACTATGGGTTTAAGGTAATTCCATTTGGTTTAACAAATGCACCAGCCACCTTCCAGGAAACCATGAACAAACTCTTCTATCTATACTTTTGAAAATTTGTATTAGTCTTCTTCGACGATATCCCTCTCTACAACAAAACGTGGAAGGAGCACCTCAAGCGTCTAGAGGAAGTACTTTTTGTATTGAAGAAGAATCAATTTTACGCCAAGTTGTCAAAATGTACCTCTTGGCAAAAGGAAGTTGAATATCTGGGACACGTCATTTCCAAGGAAGGAGTCAAAGTGGACCCCAACAAAATTAAAGCAATTAAAGAATGACCCAAAACCAAGAACATATCAAAACTGAGAGGATTTCTTGGTTTAACTAGGTATTACAGAAGGTTCATAAGGAACTACACACATTTGACTGTGCCACTGACAAACTTGTTGAAAAAGAATGCTTCCCAATGGACTAACCAGGCAGATGAATGCTTCGAGAAACTAAAAGAAGAATGTCAAACACATTGGTACTGGCAACTCTAGATTTCTCCAAACCATTCATAGTCGAATGTGATGGTTCATGATTTGGAATTGGAGCAATATTAATGCAAGACAACCTTCCTATAGCCTTCGAAAGCTGGAAGCTTACCAAAAGGTAAAGCTTGAAATCGACTTACCAAAAGGAGATGCTTGCCATCATACACGCTTTAACTAAATGGCAACAATACCTGCTCAGAAGTAAGTTCTCAATCTGAACCAATCACAATAGTCTTCAAATTCTACTTCAACAAAAAACATTATCAATAGAACAAGGAAAGTGGATGGAGCAACTTTTGGCATTTGACCTAGAAATAGTACACAAAAAGGGAAAGGAAAATGCCGTAGATGGTGCACTCTCACGAAAAGATGAGGACAACACAACATGTGTCACCTTGGTAATTGTTCCTGACTGGCTAGACGAGATACGAGCTGAGTATGCCAAAGATTGGACAATGGTGCTATGATTGAAAATATCGGTCAATATGCCAACTTTGAATGGAAAAATGACATATTATGGTACAAGGGTAGAATTTATCTAATTCCATCGTCCAAATATAGAATGAAAATTCTAAAATAATCTCACAGTTCCCCAACAGTTGGGCATGTTGGATTCTTCAAAACATACTACAAAACTCGACAATCATTCTACTGGAGTGGTATGAGTAAGGAAATCCAAAAATATGTCACAGAATGCAATGATTGTCCAAAAAAGCCCAAGCCTTTGTTTATCTATCAAATCCTCAGAAATAACCCTGTGAGATGGTGAAGACTTTGGTTTGGGCAGTGGGTCAAGTATGGCTAGGGACTGTGCAACATTGATCTCAAGAGGAATAATCTTATCACTGAAAATGGATTTGTCCGAGGCCATCCATATACCCCAACATCCAAGAAGTGGGAGAACCTTATAATCCTTCACAGTTTTGTTGTTGCACCATTGATCCCAAATATCTAATAAGGGATCTCCCTGCCAGCAACACACTAAACCTAATTTTGTAGCAAAAATGTTCCAATCAGTCCGAGAATAGAAGCAAGAAATGAACAGATGTTTGAAAAATTCCTCTTGGTTCCTACATAAAATTCACCAACCTAGTCCTTCCTTTTTCCTTTTTCTAAAGTAAATCCCAAGTTGGACCTTGTTTTCCAACACACACCACCTTAAGGGTCTTGATTTTGGAGGACAATTTATTTTCCAAAGAAATTTCCACCATCCCTTTTACACATCAGGTAAGTGGTTTACAATGAGGAAGGAATAACCTAGCTTGGGGGAATATGATCCATTCGCAGAATGTTGTCAGACCTTGTCATTGTCCTCTTCAAAAAGTCTAATGTGGGCTTCGCCTAGAGCTAAGATATATCAATTTCATCTGACACGGTGTATCTTTGAAAGCCCAAGTTGTTGGGAAGAAAGCTAGGCTTGTGGCATTAGAGGATTTCCATCCACTCATGCAATTTGTGTCAAGGTGTAGAAGCCCCTTTCATAAAGGTGATTGAGCAGATCCCCAGGTAGTCGATAATCATCATTGCAACCATACTAAGTATCTACACCTATCCCGAGGCGAGCATCATTACCTATCTTCTAAACCAAACCAGATTCCATAATGGGGAGATGATAGCTTTCCAGATAATTAGAACAATTTTGATGAATTTTATTTGGATTATGGATCCAATCTTCCATCAAAAGAGGGTAAATGTATTTCATGTATCCCATTGTTACCCAAAGACTTTGAGTAGATATAATCTCCATCTTGCTTTTGTGGTTAGTTCTTTAGAGAATAGAGGCAAATTTTTAAGACCCTAGCCTTCCCAAGCCTTTGGTAGTGCAATTTTGTCCAGTTTTACCCAAGGAAATGCATAGTGGTATGAAGTCCCTTCCCATAGAAACTTGCAATAGAGTTTCCTCAGCATTTTCAAAATGCTTTTTGGAATCCATGAAAGATACATCCAATAGACAGGTATGGCTTCAAGGACCGATTTGATAAGGACAAGTTTGCCAGCTCTTAATAACCACCGAAATTTCCAAGTGCCTTATCTCTTTTCCAACCTGACTAGCAACCAAGTCCAATGAACTTTCTTAATTGAGTTTGGTTTAAGGAAAAACCCGAGATACTTAAGACCTTCATCGAGAATGCTTAGTTCAAGGGGTAAAAGTTCATGAATATAATTAAGCTCATCAACACTTAACTCATATGGTGTTATTGTAGTGACTACAACAATTGGCGAACCACTGGTAGAATCAAGCATCTTTGCCTATGTCCCTTTGATAAATCAAGTCTCATTGCTAATGCAAGGAAGTATTTAACTAGATGTGGTGGGTACCACTTTAGGTTACCTACCCTTTTATTGATATGCCCTTCATCTATCACCTTAGCTAGATCATGTTAGTATTTAAATGCAAACCAAGGGTTTACACCTATCAATCTTTGACAATGATAGAGAGAAAGTGATAGAGGCTTATTATATTTAGAATTTTAAAATGAATTTCTCCGCAACCAACAGGCATGTTTAGTAATGTCGATAGAGTCACTCAAGAAATCACAAGCATTGCTTTGCTGCCAACAGGCCTATTCAATACCTCGACGAAGTTGCTTGCATTACCTCTCTGCGCAGGATGCCTTTCTCATTCCTTACCCTTTATTTAATTAGTTTTCTTTCGCATGCTCTTTGGCATAATTTGTTAAGTTTTTCATTGCACTAGGATGGAAGAGGGATCCCGACTTATTATACAAGCAAGGGAGGTTGTTTCTTGTTTTACAGAAACTAAAAGGTTTTTCTAGCTTAGTTTCGCTCTCATGGCATATTTCAACATCTTATCTTTGACTGAGGAGTGGACAATGAAAAGACATGATGAAATATCAAGACCATACTGAAGACTGAGTTCAGGTTACAGATATAGGCCTTATAAAGAAATTAGAGTTCCTCACCAGTATCAATTCATATTTTCCTTGTTAATAAATCAGACTGACATAGCGGCTACAACAATTGGTAAACCATAGGTAGAATCCAACATCTCTTCCTATGTCGCTTTAATAAATTGAGTCTCATTACTAATGCAATGAAAAATTGAACTAGATATTGTAGGCACCACTTCGGTTGCCTGCCCTTTTACTGATATGCCCTTCATCTATTCCTTAGCTAGATCCTATTAGTATTTAAATACAAACCAAGTGTTTACACCTATCAGTGTTTGACAATGATAAAGAGAAAATGATTGAGGCTTATTATATTTAGAATTTTAAAATTATTTTTTTGGTGTTGCTCCACTGCCAGTAGGTCTGTTTAGTACCATCAACAGAGCCACTCAAGAAATCACAAGCATTGCTTCGCTGCTAGCAAGCCTATTCAATACCCTAATGAAGTTGCTTGCATTACCTCTCTGCATAGGATGCATTTCTCATTCCTTACCCTTTATTTAATTAGTTTTCTTTTGCATGCTCTTTGGAATAATTTATTAAGGCGTTCATTGCAATAGGACGAAAGAGGGATCCCAAATTATTTTACGAGCACAAGACGCTGTTTCTTGTTTTACATAAACTAAAATATTTTTCTAACTTAAATTCGCTCTCATGCCATATTTCAACATATTATCTTCGACTGATAGGTGGACAATAAAAACACATGATGAAATATCAAGACCATACTGAAAATTGAGTTCATGTTATATATATAGGCCTTATGAACAAATTAGAGTTCCCCACCAGTATCAATTCATATTTTCCGTGTTAATAGTTCAAACTGACATATTTGGCACTAGGAGGGATAGATGACAAGTTGAACATGTGGAGTTGGGTTTTAAGTCTTTAATCTTGAAATGGCTCCTTCCTATATCCTTATTCCAAGTGTTTTTTTTTTTTTTTTTTTTTTTTTTTTTTTTTTTTTTTTTTTTTTTTTTTTTTTTTTTTTCGCTGGTAAGGTAAATCTTTCAATCTCGAGGAAGTATTCAATCTCTTGTCATAGAATAAATTTGATGGTGAAGGAAAAATCTCTGCATCTGAGTATATCCTTCGACTTTTCGATTTTTGTGTTGCTAACGATGTTCAACATGACAAGGTCCAATGCAGACTTTTTGTTTTCACCTTTCAAATTATTTGTGTAAAACCTTTTTGTATGCTTCTATTCACTCTTTTAAACAGTTCATTGATGAGTTTATGTCTGCTTTTCAAGAGTCCATTTCTGAGGATTTATTTAGAATCTACAGACTATTTTTCCAATAGATTTCTCAAAATCTATTATAAAATTCATGAGAAATATAGGGATTGGTATCGTCTAGTTAGAGAGTTTCCTCATCTAGTTGGCCTTTCTGAGAGAGAATCTAAAGTTTAAATGAACATTGATAGTCATTCATTAGAATATTCTAGTATTATGCTCCTCAATTTCAGTATGCTAACATTTGCTTCGGGTGTAAGTAAAAGAAAACCTCACATTATGGGGAAATGGTTCGCCTTGATTTCCCTTATCCTCCCTCGTCTTCATTGTTAAATGAAATTGATTCTTGTCCTAATATGAAAATCTCTATTGTGGATGAAGCAGGTAATGAGGAAACTATTCTTGAAAAGGAGCAGAGTGGTCTTGATTCAGAAGCTCAAATAAACTCTATTGAAGTGGAGCAAGCTCAAAGCACATTCATGAAATATCCTTTGATAGTCAGGTTGACGAGTCTCTAACTAATTATACTTTTCTTTCATCCTTCCATGATATGCGCTTGCTTTCGCCTCTTTGCCGTGACCAAGGTATTGTCTTGGATGAAAAATAATGTTCGAATGACTTCAAAGAGCATAACATGTATGTTGATCGGTTGTGTTCTTAGGTTGGTAGTAATGTGCAAAGTTCGATTTTTGAATCAGATTTAGTTGGAATTGATGTTTCTTCACCTGAGTCTTTTCATCTTCCTTCATCTTTAATGCACCACACATTGTACCCTGATTTGTTTAATGAGCCTTCTATACTAGTGATTTATCTAAATACTTTAGATCTTTATTCTGTTGGACTTGATTGCAATCATGCACATGATAGTGTTGTCTCACAATCGGAAGATGAAAATATTGAATTCCTTATTCATTTTTTAATTTTTATTTTTTAATTTGCGATCTTTAATAGATGAAGAGGAATATTATACATCTCTAAAGGTTCAAGAAAATCCTTTGATCAATTCATCCTCATTATTAATCCTTGAAGAGTATCATGTGCTAGATGCCAAATCGAATCAAATTAGTGGCTTTAACAGTTGTCATCCTATTGATAATGTATTCAATGATACATCTAGTGATAGTTGTTCATATTCACTTGTTGATCTCACTAAGCCACCGAAATTTGATGATCCACCTTTCGAAGGTTCATAGGTTTGTCAAGACAGTGAGGCATTTCAGCGCTCGCTGATGGTTATGTTAGGTCCTCACATTCTTGACAAAATCCCTGAACAAGACCAGGTTATGGTTTCTCTAATAGATTCTTCCTATATAATAGTTGCACCAAATGGATTCCCATCTTTAAATTTTTTTCAAGATTTTCAAGTTGGTCATTTTGAGTATCATGATAGGATTGCTAACTGGCTGGAAGAGTCTTATCTAGTGAATTCCTCTACAAGCAAGTGACTTCTCACCTCTCTTGTGCTTGATTTAGAGTTAAACACGAGTGAGTGTATATTATGGAGAGATTTTCAGGGTTTTCAAGTTTACCATTATGCTTATTAGGATAGAGTTGCAGCGTGGTTAGAAGAGTCTTTTCTAGCATGATTTCCTGCCAACAGGCATAACCTTCTTGCTCTTGTGCATGATTTAGAGGTAAGTATCTTTGTTTTTGCACACTAATTTATAATGGATTTAATTGATGACATATTTGTTTTTGCAAGCCGAGAACAGTTGTGGTGGTTGCATTGGAAGTTTGACTTCACATTACCTGATGACCTTTTGGTTAAATTATGGTTTAGGGTTAGAGTATTTAGGGTTTTCTCAATAAAATAGTCATGCATACATTTTCCTTTCATAGCCAGTTTCATGCTTTGCATTATGTTTTTTGTTGTATTTTCCTGCTGACTTTCCAACATTGATTTCTCTTTTAAATGCAGGTAGTTTTAGTATGCTTTGTGATGTTATCCATTTATCTTGCATTCATTTTCGTACATTTCTCTTTACTACATTGCATTTAAGAATTGTTTGCATAGCATTCATGGCCCTATTAGTTGTATTTTCATCATATCCCAGCATTGTTGTCCTTTCTTTCATGTAGCTTTGTGTACTGCATTGCATCATGCATTCATGTTATACTTATCATTGTCTTTTCCTTGCATTCCATTTACTTACTATTTACGTCACGTTGCATCTACTATTCCATTTTTCATTTTCATTGCATTGGCATTTACCCTTTTGTTTAAGCTTGGTTCTCTGCATGCTCTTTGCAAGCCTGTGTAGAGCCTTGAACCTGTATCTCCTTACACACCCTCTCGGCCTTCTTTTCCCATTCATTTCCTCCTTTTCCCACTCATTCCATCCACCAAGTTGATTAAATCATTGTATTTTAGGACTTTTTACATGGTTTTATAACTATGCTAAGTGACTGTTGTTTGGTTTAGAATTTTGGTTCAGTGTGCTGCGTTTCCGCAGCCAACACAGGTTTCCACAGCTGATCCAGGTTTCTGCAGCTAGCACCGGATTCCACAACTGTTTTATTAAACGATATGTTACAGGTGTCCTCTGAGAAGATGAGCCACATGGGCAAGTTCCAGGGGTCAAGGACATGGTACGTGTCCCTCCAGATCACCCAGAACAGCCATAAAAGCCCGCGGTCAACGAGGAGGCAAATACCGGTCAACAGAAGTGTTCAGCGGTGGCACGGCTCTGCATTGCTCTGTTTTTAGGCACGTGAAGCTAGGTGGCATCATTCTCAGCCACGGAGACAATCTAGAAGCACGAATCCAACAGCCATATTCTCCAGATTGAATGAACACGATGACAGTTACCTAGATCCGAGGACGCAGAGGATTCACGTATTTTTAAATATCTGGTTGAATAAGCATAGATCTCGTTAAAGTAGTTTGCTTTCTCCTTATAAATAAAGCGTCCTTGAACGTTGTAGGTTACTCGTTTTTGTAATCATTTTGTATGTAATTTTGAACTCCCCACTGTGCTTTACATTTGCTTTCAATACATGAGAAGACTGTTTTGCATTTAAGCGTATAACTGCTCTTTGAACCGGCTGAAGTAGGCAAAGGGCCCCTGTTTGCTGAAGTCCTGTACAGTAACCTTTAATTTCCTGCATTTCTTTTTCTTGTTTCATGTATAATAGCTGTACAGATGTCTTTTAATTGCTGCGTTTTCAACATGTATATTAGTTGTACATAAACTTTGATTTCTGTTGATTTACATTTCTGCACTTTTATGTTCATGACTGATCAGTGTGTTATGCAGGTTTCTTAGGCAAGCCCGGGACAGTTTTTCTTCTTTTCTTTTCATAACTAGTGGCATGCGTGATCATCTTGCCTATGTTGCTGAGCTTCATTGTTTTGCAGTTTTGATTTTCCTTACTGTCATTTCTTTAACTTGCACATTTACTTTCTACTCTTAGATATCAAGTTGTTCATCTATTGATGGTTCCTTTTCCATAATCAAATAACTTTATTGGGAGCCAAAATATCACTTAGTATAGCTTGATTTAGTTTGCTTTAGAACTCACATTACTTGACTTATTCATAACTGTTTCTTACATGATAAATTCAGCTGAAAGGCAAAAGGTTAAGAGAAAGTTAAAGTATTGTGACTAGTATCTTTTATGTAGTTTCACTTAGATTTCACATTGCTTAACATTTCATGATATCTTTTCATAGAGAATATTAAGTTGAAGAGTTGAAATAGTGTGAAATAGTTGTTCTTACTTTTAGTTCGATTTAATATAGACTTCATTTTCATTTTCAGTCAGCAGCAGAGATACTGGGCCGATGTCATTAGTCTTTTATTTGGTGTCTTCATTTTCCTTTAAGAGTTGATTTTATTGCAGTTGTTGTTCAAGATTTCTTGTAGAATACTCTTTAAGTTTTGAGAAATCATTTAGAGATCACCACAATCATCCACATTTCACTTGCTTTATTACATTTCCATCACATCACAGTAGGAAAGGTATATTCGAAAACAAACTTAAAAAAAGAAAAACTAAAAACGACAAAAGACTAAGAAAACGGTTATCTAAGTACATATAGTACACCTCACTTCATCAGCTTACGAGCCCGGGTTGACATTTAAAAGTTGCAATTTAGACTTCACTAAATTGACCAAACATTTTGGCGCCGTTGCCGGGGAAGTGAAATTAGGTAGCCAATTTCTAAAAAAAAAACAAGAAAATTTCAAGGAAGGAAAATTGATAACATCTCAAAGTATGCTCTCCTCTTGCACTTAATGTGATCTGGAGGATCAGAAAAGAGAAAGTTATTGGTTTAATAGTCTCTTGAGTATGCTCTCTTCTTGCACCTAGAGTGACCTGGAAGATCAGAAAGAGAATTATTAGCTCGACTTGAAGAAAAATAAAAAATGACATGCATAGAGCAAGAGATTCTAGGGGAAGGTTTTTAGCTAGAGCCAAAAGTTCGATTTTTACAACTCCATCTACTTCAAGGAATAGACAAGAGACACCTCCATCATCTCCAACTTACACTCCTAGCCCTAGGATTCCTGGAATTCAAGAGGCAGGAGTCGACTCTCCCACACCTTCCATCGAATCTGAACTAGAAAGAGATCCTTTCCTTCCTTCTACAGAGAGACAAATTGTAATTGAAGAAGTAGAATCATCTGAAGAATAGGGAGAAATTCCTTCTCATACACCCTTAGTAGAAGAACCAGAAGACTCTGAAGTCTCCAGGGAAACTACCATGACAGAGGAAGGAGCAACTGGATTTGGTAGAGGTAGAGGTAGAGGAGGAGGAGGAAACAATGGAGGAGGTAGAGGTAACATTGGGGGAAATAGGGATGGGGATAACTCATTCGGGTTTCCTATAGTCGATGAGGACTCCCGAGCCACAATGAAAAACATTTCACCATCTGTCCTCCCAAACTTCCATGGGTTTAGGAATGAGGACCCTGAAACATTTCTATTTGAGTTTGAGGTAGTGTGTCGAACTTATGATTATTTGGAAGACTCTCAAAAACTCAAATTGTTTCCTTCAACATTGAAAGGAGCAGCTTTGAAATGGTTCATGGGATTACTCACTCAATCCATTAGGTCTTGGAATGATATGAAACAAGCATTTTTGGATAGGTACCTGGACTATTGTATGCCCACCAATCACAAGGATGAGGTATTCAAAATGATGCAAAAAGAAGATGAAAACTTGGAGGAGTTACTTGAAAGATTTCAATATAATCTGAAAAGAGCAAAAATGAGTAACTTGGATGAGGAGACCTTGAAAGCCCTTTTATTAAAAGCCATTAGAGATGAATGGATAGATATTTTGAATATGATGGGAAAAGGAGATATATCTCAACTTCCACTTTCTGATATAGCAGAATTATGTGTCCATCTCTCAAGGGGGAAATATAAAACTCAAAAAGGGCCTAGAGATCCTTCTCTCATCAGAGCAAATAAATCTGCAACTGGATCGGTAAGTAGGGCTGAGATTGGCAATATGCTTGATGAATTCAAAACTGATATCTTAGGGAGTCTTAGTGAGCAACTAGACACCCTTAAGATTCACAATAAGCAGAAAGCAGAAGCTGAGGCTTTGGCCATCTTTTGCCCGAAGTGTAGGAAGAAACATGCTCTAAGGGAATGTCCCTTAGATGCAAAAGTTGTAGAAACATGTGTAATTTGTTCAGAGAATCATGAGACCAAGGATTGTCCTTCAATTCCTGGGCTCAAAGCTGTCTTTCAAGAAGATCCAAATACGATCGAATCTCTCTGTTTTGTTGCAAGGAGACCTTGGCAGGGGCAACAAAATCAAGGGTTTAGCAACTCTATGAATTTTCAACCCCCACCAAATTGGAATCCTTGGCAACAACCTTGGTCCCAACCTCAAAGTCCTTTTCAATAATGGGTACAAGGTATGCAAAATCCTTATGGGAGATTTGCTCAATTTTACCAATATCCTCCATCTTTTCAAAACCAACAAGCTCCACAACTTCCAAATCAAAATCCACAACTATCATTGCCATTTCCACAACAACAACAACCTTCTCAACAGAATCCAAATTCTCAACTCTTGCTTCCATTCCAACAGAAGTCAAATCAACTTCCTTCTCAGCCATTGCCAAACCCCAATAATAAAAACCCTCAAAATGCTTACATGATGGAAGGTCAACAATTTCCTACCTATATGATTGTTCCTCTCAATGAAGTACAACTCAGATCAGGTAGAGTCCTAGATAAACCTTCTAATGCTCAAAAGCAAAGCATTTTTGAGGAAGAGTCTCTTGAAGCCAATAAGGGTTCTGAAGCATCTCTTCAAAACCCAAACACTCAAAAAGAAAAAGAAAAGGAATTAACCCCCACAACTCCCATAGCTGAGCAACCTGCATCTTTATCCACATCTCCTTTTCCTGAAAGATTACAAATTGACAAAGGAGTGGAAAAACAAATTTGGTTGCCTGACTATAATTTTCTAGATGAATTGAAGAATGTCTGTATCAAGATTCCCTTTTTACAAGCCATTGAAGAGATTCCTATTCTAGCAAAAACAATAAAGGAGTTGAGTCTTAAAAGACCAGGAAGGAAACCAAGAGATACCAGAAGGATCCACCTGGTAGGGAAAATTGCAGATATCATGATGGGAAAAATTACTATGCAGAAATATGTAGATCCCGGTAGTCCAATTGTCAAAACACATATCAATGGGGTAGAAATACCAAATACTTTGATTGATTTAGGGGCTGCTACCAACATCATGAGTAGACAGACTATGGAACAGCTAAAACTTCCTAACCTTCTTTTTACACCTACTTTATTGCAACTTGCAGATCGATCAATTATTAAACCAGATGGTGTATTAGAAGACATTCCAGTCTCCTTAGACTCTTGGGAATATCCAGTGGATTTCATGATTTTAACTCCCAAGAGTAATCTAGGAGGACATCCTCTTATTTTAGGAAGACCTTGGCTAGCCACAGCTGATGCTTTCATAAGTTGTAGGTCTGGGGATATGTATATTTCTGATGGTAATTCGACAAAGAAGTTCAATCTGTATCCTCCAGCAAAAGCAATTACAGAAATAGGAGATAATGAGTGGGTTGATGATGAGGATGCTATACAACCTGTCTTTACCATTTCTGAGATTAGTGAAGATAGTCAAATTCTGAACACATTAGAAAACTTTGAACCATCTTCAGAATATGACCACACACAATTTCAGTTGGATTCTGACATTGAATGTCTATCATCTAGACAAATGTCTCTTTTCTCTATGGAAGAGTTTGGTAGTTCTGCCATTGAGATTTTTCCAGGAAAAACATTGAATATCAACAGAAACTTGGAAAAATCACAACAGGGGGAGCTAACCAAAATCTTGCAAAAACATTCTACTGCATTTGCATGGGAGTATATTGATATGAAAGGTATTGACCCTAAGACTTGCATTCATCACATCTACATTGAGGAAAACAGTAGACCAATCAGACAGCCTCAAAGAAGGATGAATCCAAACCTTAGGGAGATAGTGAAAGAAGAGCTCCAAAAATTACTTAATGTAAACTTCATTTACCCCATTTCAGATAGCCGGTGGTTTTCTCCTTTGGTTATAGTACCTAAAAAGAATGGTAAATGGAGGGTTTGCATTGATTACAGGGAATTGAACAAGGCAACTTTGAAGGATCACTTTCCTTTACCCTTTATTGATCAAGTATTAGATACTTTAGCAGGAAAAAAGTATTTCTCATTTTTGGATGGTTTTAGTGGTTACAATCAGATTCAGGTAGCACCTGAAGATCAGGACAAGACCACATTTACCTGTCCATGGGGAAATTTTGCTTACCGAATACTTCCTTTTGGATTATGTAATGCACCCGCAACATTTCAAAGGGCAGTACTAGGAATCTTTTCTGATCTAATTCATGATTGTGTAGAGGTCTATATGGATGATTTTACAGTTTATGGTAATTCATTTGAAGAGGCATTAGAAAATTTGGAAAAAGTCCTTATAAGATGTAAAGAAACAAATCTTTCATTAAGTCAAGAAAAATGTTTTATGATGTTTACTGAGGGGATTGTTTTAGGACATCATATTTCAGGAGATGGAATTAAAGTTGATAGATCAAAAGTTGAAGTCATCTCCAAGTTACCTATTCCAAATTGTCAAAAAGATGTTAGAAGTTTTCTTTGATTTACTGGATATTATAGAAGATTTATTGAAAACTTCACCAAGATAGCATCTCCGCTCTTCAAATTACTTACAAAAGACTGTGAATTCAATTGGGATCCTGACTGTCAATCTGCATTTGAAACTTTAAAAACAAGAATATCTGAAGCACCCATTTTGAGAGGGCCAAATTGGAAACTTCCTTTCCATATTTCTACAGATGCTTCAGATACAGCTCTAGGAGCTGTGTTGGGTCAAAAGGATTTAGTTCCTTATGCCATTTACTATACCAGTAAAAATTTGACTCCCACTGAGTTAAATTATACTGTGACTGAAAAAGAGTTCTTAGCTGTTGTGCATGCAATTAACAAGTTTAGACATTACATAATTGGCTATGAAACTTTTGTCCATACTGATCATTCTGCAATTAGATATCTCATGAACAAACCTGTTACTAATGGCAGAGTTACAAGTTGGATTTTACTTTTACAAGAATTCAATATTACTGTGTTAGATAGACCAGGAAAACAAAATACAGTAGCTGATTTCTTGTCTAGAATCCAAAATACTAACGAAGATTCTCCTGTAGAGGATAAGTTTCCAGATGAATATTTGTTTGCAGTAACTACTAAAACTCCTTGGTATGCAGACATTGCTAACTATTTGGTTACAGGGAAGCTACCTCCACACTTATTTCCTAATGAGAAAAGGAAAATCATTCAGGAGAGTTCAAAGTATTCATGGATTTCTAATGAATTGTTCAAAACAGGGCTAGATTGTGTGATCAGAAGATGTGTTCGGGAAGATGAAATGCCTGACATCCGTAAGGCATGTCATGATGAACCATGCGGTGGACACTTTGCTGACAAGAGGACGACCTATAAAATCCTTTCTTTAGGATATTATTGGCCTTCTCTCTTCAAAGATGCAAAACAATATGTTAGAAGGTGTGACAGCTGCCAAAGAGTTGGGAGACCAACTCTTTCAAATGAAATGCCATTACAGCCACAGGTACTCATCGAACCCTTTGAAATATGGGATTTAGATTTCATTGGACCTATTAATCCACCATCTAGACAAAAGAAGTATATATTGGTTTGCACTGATTATGTTACTAAATGGGTAGAAGCCAAGGCATTACCTTCTGCCACTGAAAATTCAGTTGTTCAATTTCTTTTTGAGGATATTTTTACTCGTTTTGGTGTCCCAAGAGAAATTGTGACAGATCAGGGAAGTCAATTTACATCTAACTTGATGGAGAAGCTGATGGAAGAATACAAAATCAAGCACAAAAAATCTACTCCATACCATCCGCAAGCAAATGGTCAAGTGGAATCCACAAACAAAGTTCTTGAGAGCATCATCACCAAAACTATTCATCTCCACAGAAGAGATTGGGCAGAAAGGCTTCCTGAAGCCTTATGGGCCTATAGAACTACATGGAGGAACACAACAGGACATTCTCCCTATGAACTTGTTTATGGGAAAGAAGTCCTGCTCCCCATTGAGTTTCAAGTCAAGACCTTCAAGATGGCAGTTCAGTTGGGGATGAATCTATCAGAAGCCCAAAAGCACAGAATGGAGCAGCTGAATGAGCTAGATGAAATAAGACAAGATTCAATTTTAAGGACTGATCTAGTTCAGCACCAAAGAACTAAATGGCATGACAAATATATCAAAGAGAAAAAGTTTCAAAAGGGAGATTGGGCGTTACTGTTTGATTCCAAGTTTAAAGACTTCAAAGGGAAATTTCAGACTCATTGGCTTGGACCATATGAGATTGATGAAGTCTTTAGCAATGGAGCAGTTCGAGTCAAAACTATTGATGAGTTTCAAACTCCTCTTATTGTGAATGGCCACCGATTGAAAATTTATCATAAGCCACTCTCAAAAGAGGACTTTGTCAAAATGTTTCAAGAAAATTCTGCAATGAGGCTAGTGGAGAAGAATTCTTCTCCTCCATTAGCCTAATCTTTGTTCCTTTCAGTTGAAAAAAATAAAAAAATAATAATAAAAAAATAAATAAATAAATCTTTTGTATAAGCCTGAAAACCAATCATAGATTGGCAGTCTTATACAGAAAATGTAGAGTGAAAATCAGGGACACCTGACACTCTATATTTTCCAAAAAAAAATCTCTCTTCCTTTCCATCTTCACTCCACTTCACTTGTCATTTCCATCTTCACCTCCATCTCATCTTCATCTCCATTCCACTTCACTCCACTTCATTTCCATTTCATTCCATTCCATCAATAAAAGTCCTTCTCAGGACTATTTCATTCAGTTAGTTTTTTTTCTAACTATATTTGTGCAGTTAAAGGGGTGTTGTCTCAGTTTCCGCAGCTAGCACCAGTTTCCGCAGCTCGAAACGATTTCCGCAGCTAGCATCACTCTGTCTCTACAGCCAGCAGCACTCTGTTTTCAAAAGAAAATCACAGTCAAAGGTTAGCATCATCATCACCAAAGGCAGCAAAGATAGGAGGCATCTGCAAGATCAAAAAGCAATAATGGGTCAGAAGCCTTAATCAACAAATGGCAAACTTCCAAAGGTATGATCAAAATCTCTACCAAATAACAATTTAATGTCATTGTATGCATAGTTATTAGATCATGGAAATTCCACTAAATACAATGATTTGATACGGCAAGATCCATATCACTCCTCTTCCACGATGATAATCCATCCACCTCATTCCTTTCTAACGGTTCCATAATCACTATTAATTCAAACTCGAAATGGGGCTGTTCCTTCATTTATTGGCCGTACGTGGAAGAAGTGACCTACTGTACTACGGCTCTCCTCCACCATAATTTCCACAGCCAACGTTGAGACGTGGCGTAAGCCAACCGATTCGAAAGGACTCAGCCGTTATACTGCCCATTTATCACTCCACTCCCGCATGCATTTGATGCTAAACAGTCACTGCTAAACCCGTGACTGTTGTTTACCTCGTGCTCATACCATTCTCTGCTCTCTGTTTCCGTTGCAACCTCCATAGCTTTGCTCTAAACCCTGATTACAGTCACTGCATACGCTTTGCATTTCGACTACGGTCACTCCACTTACCTTAAGAATCCCGTAATCAGCCCGTTTTTCCCTTGAACGTCCACACACAGTAAAATTTTCAGCCGAGGTTGAAAGCCGAGAATGGGAAAGTTACTCAGAGCTGAACCTGAGGGCCCAAAATACCTGGAGGGGTATCCGCAGACGAAGGAGTCATTGAAGAAAGCAAAGTGGCTGAAATTTATTCAAAAGTTCAGAGGTTATAATAAGGAAGTCACTAAAGCTTTTGCTCGGTCCTTTAATGGACACGTAGTGGAGGTAGGGGACTTGAAATTCACAATAACAGAGGCCACAATAGCAGCAGCAACCAGTTTACCACAAGAGGGAGACAGATGGTTTAAAAACAGAGGTCTGGATGATCAAGGATGGAAAGTCATGCTCAAAAACATAGGTATGGATACTTCTATATTTACTAAGGGAATTCCTGTGCATGTAATCAAAGAGGAATGGTCTGCGCTGTTATTACTTGTTCAGAAGTTTATTACATGCGAGGGTCATTTTGGCACCATGTACATGTATCATGCAAGGATTATGAGGAATTTTATGGAAGGTCATGCTCTTAATTTACCTTACTTTCTGTTAGCAAGTCTAAAAAAAATGAGCTCTACTGTTCAGAAACATGTAGGCCATATTGAATCCCACCTTTACCATCACGGGCTCATTAGAATTCTCATTGAAGATCAATTGAAAAATAATAACGATACTTGGGAAAAGTTTTTGATCAGAAATCACTTCCAAGAAGTGACTGAAGCCTCTGCCAGCAGTTCCCCAAAAATCCCAAAAAGAAGTAGGAGGAGAGAAAGAAATGTTACAGCCCAAGACCTTCCTACAGTAGACACTCAAGAAACTGTTCAGGAGGAAGAAGAAGAGGGAGTTAGAAATAAGAAGCAGAAAAAGCACAAAGGTAAAGTAACTATTCAAGAGACATATCCATCCCCTGAACCATCTGTAGAAGAAGAGTCTCAAACTTTGGCAGAAAGGTTAGCACATCTTCAAACTGTTGCCTTAGCAAAGAAACAAAAAGAAAAACAGAGTGCGCAGAAAAAGAGCACTAGTCCACATGTGAGGAGGAGCAGTAGGCTCAAAGAAAAGAAAAGTGTAACCCAAGAAAAACAATCACACTTTATTGATTTAGGTGAAGGAACACCTGAAAAAGGTCCAGCTCAGCAAGACATTGAGGCAAGTCCTCCACGTGAGGAAAGTCCTTTTCAGCTGGAAAGAGAAAACAGTCCTCTTTTATCAGAATTTGAGTTCAGGCCGAGAAAAACACCTGAGGTAGATTCCACTCAGCAAGAAGCATATAACTACTTAGAGTCCCTGGAACGATCAGTTGCAGGACCAAGCACTACCTTGCCACTTGATGCACAAGTGCAGTCTTTAAAACAGGAAGTGTTTGAGCTAGAAGTCTTAAACAGGCACATTAAACAAGAAAATGAAGCATTAAAAGAGAAAAGTAAAGTGGACAAGATTGTCCATGACAATACCATGCTTCACTTAGGACTGTGGCAGAAGAAGAATAGAAATTTGAAGAAAAAGTGTAAGAAGCTGAGCAAGGCATTGATTAATTTGAAGTTTAGGTGTCTAGTCAAGAAACCAAGGACCATTTTGGCATCAAGGAGAAAGAGAAGAAGGCTGGATGTTCTTGCAGAAGCATCAGAGCACATGGATTGAGGAAAAGAACTAAGTTTTGGTTGCATGAGCACATGCAACACCTTCACAGTGGGGGTATGTAGAGCCTTGAACCTGTATCTCCTTACACACCCTCTCAGCCTTCTTTTCCCATTCATTTCCTCCTTTTCCCACTCATTCCATCCACCAAGTTGATTAAATCATTGTATTTTAGGACTTTTTACATGGTTTTCTAACTATGCTAAGTGACTGTTGTTTGGTTTAGAATTTTGGTTCAGTGTGCTGCGTTTCCGCAGCCAACACAAGTTTCCGCAGCTGATCCAGGTTTCTGCAGCTAGCACCGGATTCTGCAGCTGTTTTATTAAACGATATGTTACAGGTGTCCTCTGAGAAGATGAGCCACATGGGCAAGTTCCAGGGGTCAAGGACATGGTACGTGTCCCTCCAGATCACCCAGAACAGCCATAAAAGCCTGCGGTCAACGAGGAGGCAAATACCGGTCAACAGAAGTGTTCAGCGGTGGCACGGCTCTGCGTTGCTCTGTTTTTAGGCACGTGAAGCTAGGTGGCATCATTCTCAGCCACGGAGACAATCTAGAAGCACGAATCCAACAACCATATTCTCCAGATTGAATGAACACGATGGCAGTTACCAAGATCCGGGGACGCAGAGGATTCACGTGTTTTTAAACAGCTGGTTGAATAAGCATAGATCTCGTTAAAGTAGTTTGCTTTCTCCTTATAAATAAAGCGTCCTCGAACGCTGTAGGTTACTCGTTTTTGTAATCATTTTGTATGTAATTTTGAACTCCCCACTGTACTTTACATTTGCTGTCAATACATGAGAACACTGTTTTGCATTTAAGCGTATAACTGCTCTTTGAACTGGCTGAAGTAGGCAGAGGGGCCCTGTTTGCTGAAGTCTTGTACAATAACCTTTAATTTCCTGCATTTCTTTTTCTTGTTTCATGTATAATAGCTGTACAGATGTCTTTTAATTGCTGCGTTTTCAACATGTATATTAGCTGTACATAAACTTTGATTTTTGTTGATTTACATTTCTGCACTTATATGTTCATGACTGATCAGTGTGTTATGCAGGTTTCTTAGGCAAGCCCGGGTCAGTTTTTCTTCTTTTCTTTTCATAACTAGTGGCATGCGTGATCATCTTGTCTATGTTGCTGACCTTCATTGTTTTGCAGTTTTGATTTTCCTTACTGTCATTTCTTTAACTTGCACATTTACTTTCTACTCTTAGATATCAAGTTGTTCATCTATTGATGGTTCCTTTTCCATAATCAAATAACTTTATTGGGAGCCAAAATATCACTTAGTATAGCTTGATTTAGTTTGCTTTAGAACTCACATTACTTGACTTATTCATAACTGTTTCTTACATGATAAATTCAGCTGAAAGGCAAAAGGTTAAGAGAAAGTTAAAGTATTGTGACTAGTATCTTTTATGTAGTTTCACTTAGATTTCACATTGCTTAACATTTCATGATATCTTTTCATAGAGAAGATTAAGTTGAAGAGTTGAAATAGTGTGAAATAGTTGTTCTTACTTTTAGTTCGACTTAATATAGACTTCATTTTCATTTTCAGTCAGCAGCAGAGATACTGGGCCGATGTCATTAGTCTTTTATTTGGTGTCTTCATTTTCCTTTAAGAGTTGATTTTATTGCAGTTGTTGTTCAAGCTTTCTTGTAGAATACTCTTTAAGTTTTGAGAAATCATTTAGAGGTCACCACAATCATCCACATTTCACTTGCTTTATTACATTTCCATCACATCACAGTAGGAAAGGTATATTCGAAAACAAACTTAAAAAAAAAAAAACTAAAAACGACAAAAGACTAAGAAAACGGTTATCTAAGTACATATAGTACACCTCACTTCATCAGCTTACGAGCCCCAGGTTGACATTTAAAAGTTGCAATTTAGACTTCACTAAATTGACCAAACAGCCTGCACATGAATAAACCATAAACGAGCTTCTTTGATCACCTTGCTCAAATGCTAAAACCCCAGTGCGTGGATATAATGGCCACACCAAGAGGGAGTCTCTTGCAGACCCTAGGAATGAAACCTTGTCCCTAATATCTATATGTTAGTATGATCTATTAACAAGTAAAATATTATTTGAAACTGGTGGGGAACTCTAATTGTTCGTAAGTCCTATATCTATAACTTGAACTATGTTTTCGATACGGTCTTGATATTTCATCATGTGTTTTCATTATCAACCTGTCAATCAGAGATAAGATGTTGAAATATGGCATGAGAGAAAACCTAAGTCAGAAAAATATTTTTGTTTTTGTAAAACAAAAAAAACCTCTCTTACTCATAAAATAAGTCGGGATCCCTCTTCCGCCCTAGTGCAATGAACATCTTAATAAGCTATGCCAAAGAGCATGAAAAAGAAATCGAATTAAATAAAGGGTAAGGAATGAAAAAGGCTTCCTGCGCAGAGAGGTGATGTAAGCAACTTCATCAGGGTACTGAACAAGCATGCTGACATCAAAGGAATGTTTGTGATTTCTTGAGTGAATCTATTGGAGTACTAAATAGGTTTGCTGACAGCAAAGCAACACCAGAAACTCATTTTAAATTTTTGAATATAAGAAGCCTTTTTCATGTTCTCTCTATCATTGTCAATGACTGATAGGTGTAAACCCTTGGTTTGTGTTTAAATACTAATAATATATAGCTAAGGAGATGGATGAAGGGCATATCAGTAAAAGGGAAAGTAACCCAAAGTGGTACCCACAATATCTAGTTCAATACTTCCTTGCATTAGTAATGAGACTCAGTATATCAAAGGGACATAGGCAGAGATGGTGGATTCTGCCAATGGTTGTATCCACTACAACACCACCCAAAATTTTTGCCTTTTTTATCTAAATTTGGGTCCCCCTGTGCTTTTCAAGGTCTCTGTGAATTCCCTGTTAATTGTGATGGTCAAAACCATTTAATAACCTAGTTATCATCAAAGCTACAAGTGCTTGTATGTCCATGAGTTACATATCCTTTGCTTACTTGTCTTGCTTTATCCTCGTGATTAGAGTTTATGTCATTTTGCATTCATTCATCTTTCAAAGGATGTTTCAGCACTACCTCTCCATTAATATTGATGTAGGTTAAAGGAATTATTTTTTTGAGAAGGTGTCGAAGCTATACTTATGTGTTCATTTTGTAAGCCCAAGATCTTGGACGAGGCTGCAGTCAGAATAGAAAGCTTACTACCACTAGTAACAACGCTTAATGGGATTAAATACTATTATGTCGGCAAGGTTATAATATGCATCAGGATATGTGCTTCAACGTTGGCATATTGTCGTAGGGACCAAATTGGCTCATCCATACTTAAAGTCTGAAAGTGATAATGAGCTTTGCCTTAAAATTATAAAGATTTGTATTTTCTTCCTTTGTCGCAAGTCGCAGTCATAACTTGTAGTGCTAGTCTGCCTAGCTTCTAGAAATGTGATTTGAAACTAGCCTATGTAGCCTTTGTTGATGTGATTTGCATCTAACCTTTACTGATGTGATTTGCTACTAGCTTATCTAGCCCCTACTGATGCGATTTGCGACTAGCCTATCTAGCCTATGTTGATGCAATTTGTGAATGGCCTCTGCTAATGTGATTTGTGACTAGCCTCTACTAATGTGATTTGTGACTAGCCTATCTAGACTCGACTGATGTGAGTTGCAACTAGCCTATCTAGCCTCTATTGGTGTGAATTTATACTAGCCTATCTAGCCTTTACTGAAGCGATTTGTGACTAGCCCATCTACCCTCAGTTGATGCAATTTGTGACTAGCCTATGTTGATGTGATTTGCGACTAGCCTCTGCTAATGCAATTTGATATTTACTCACTTCCCTCTAAAGATGTGTCTTGTGACTAAGATTGTTCTCATCGCATGTGACAAAACTAAGGTTCACTTTGAAACTATGATTGTCCCTAGAAATTGCGACCGCGACTACAAAGTGCCACTGTCACTAGAAATTTTGATTGCGACTACAAGGGTGACTGTGACTAGAAATTGTGAGTGCGAGTGCGAATACAATGGGTCACTGTCACTAGAAATTTTGATTGCAACTAAAAGGGTGATTGTCACTAGAAATTGTGATTGTGACTGAAAGGGTGACTATCAGTAGAAATTGAGATTGTGACTAAAAGGGTGACTGTGACTAGAAAGCGTGATTGCGACTACAAGGAATATGAAATGTCACAAGGAATACGAAAGGTCATGGGGAAGGTGAAAATCCACCTCCCCATTTGTATAAGGATACCCTCATGCCACATTTAGAGGGACTTTAGCACTAGAGTTAGGCTAGATTTAGGTAGTTGTTCTGTTCTTAAGGAGCTAGAGGCACTCAACTCTTGGTAGTTGGTAGGGTGAATTGTGGTGATTCTAGTGTTGTTTTTTGGGAGATGGTATGAGCATCCCATGTTCCACTATTGGGCTTGATGATTTGCAGAACATGCACTTGTATTTGCAAAAACATTAATAAGCAGTTCTTCACTTTCAACATTGATTCTCTTGCTTCTTCATGTCGGTTGTATTGGTTGTCTAATATTTCTATTTTGTCTGTATGTGTGCAATATGTTATTGAACTAATTATTGGCTTCTGGCTTGCATGTTTTTTTTGAATCTATGCTTTCTTATTTCACGCTATGTTGGTAACTTATTGTGAACTGATTTGTAATTAACTTATGGCACTTTCCTTTTCATGTATGTCTAATATGGTTTTACCTCACTAATCCTTCTTGTGGCATGCTTCTTGTTGTTTTGTTGTTGCATTCTTATATCTTGTTATGTAGGTTATCAATCATGAGTTGACCTCGTTCCCATTGTCTGGGCATTTCTTTCTTTCCCTCGCTCTAACATCACCACATTTGATTGCCAAGAGAAAAACTTACATGGTGGTAATCATGATCATATACTAGATGGGGCTCCTATTCCAAATGGTGTGAGGCCTAATTGGGACTTCACACAGTGGAGAACCCCTAACTGCTGGCACAAAATTTCCCCCCATCAACATGTTTTAAAGTGAATTTCTAATGGTTTATAATCATACATGTGGCTTATCCAAAGAGGGAGGGTGCTTCTTTAACTAATATCACATATATTCTCAAGTCGTTGCAAAAAATAAGTATGTCATCAACAAACAACAAATGAGTGATGCAACAATTAGGAGCCTCCATAATTCCAACTAATGATCTCCTTTTTTGAGACCATCAAGAGATCTACTGAGACCCTCAACTATAAGTATAAGTAGTAGAGGGGATAATGGATATCCCTGGCATAGACCACGCTCAGCCGAGAAGGGAGAGGCAAAATTATTTTTAAGAACTGCAAAGGGGACCATTGTGATAAAACTAATGATCCAATTAATGAAAGTAAGTTTGAACCCTAGATGAGTAAGAGGAAGTTAGAAGTATAGCCAATTTTCACTATCGAAAACTTTTGAAAGATCAATTTTCATAATAACACCCTTCAACCTACACTACTTTAGTTTGTGCAAGCCTTCATGAGCCACACTGACAGTCTCATGAATCTATTTGCCTTCAAGGAAGGGAAATTGTTCCTTTGAGATGAATCTGATAGAATGGGCTTTAATATTCAAGAAATGACTTTTGATATGACCTTATAAATACAATTACATAGGAATATGGGTCTAAAATCATCAAAAGAGGAATGGGTATCCACCCTAGGAATCAAAGCAATGAAATTTGAGTTGAAAGCTACATGAATCCTTCTTGTAGTTCGTGACTCATTGACCACTCGAAGCATATCTTCACCAATAATTTCAAATAGGTCTAGAAAAAATTCTATTGACCAACCATCTAGTCTTGGGCTCTTGTCATTCTGGAAACTGGATAGAACCTCCATAAATTCCTCCTTGGAAACATCTTCCATCAGATGCTCGTTGTCCACTTCAAGAGTAAATTGAGGGAAGGGCAAGGTGGTGCATACCACGTCAACAATATGGGCTCCTCGAGGGGCCTTGAAAAGTCCACTAAAGTGTTTACACCCAAGAGTAGCCAAATCATCAAATGAAGAGACATTGTTACCATCAAAATCATTTCGTTGCCAAATAGTGTTGTTCATTTTTCTCCCTTTATTGTAATTTTGAAAGAACTTAACATTATTGTCCCCTATCTTGAGCCACACAACTCGTCCAAGAGTTTTCTCTTCTTACCTTCCAATCCAACTAATATTTCTTTTGAAGCCTTTGATCCAAAACCTTCGGAAGCCTCTTCAAATATAGCTCTGAGATCCTCTTTAATAGTTCAAAGCTCTTGAGTGTCATTAAGACTCTTAGCAACTCACATGAGAGGGATTGAAACCTAAACCTCTGATACACAAATGGCAGAGGAAGAGGAGGTTCAGGTTCTTAGGTGATATATGGGTTCCCAAGTGTCATATTTTGAGGAATCACCATCGAGGAATGATACAATAGGAGGAAGTTCAATCTTGGCTATGGTTGATACAAGGAAGATACTTGGTACCATTTTAATATGAGAAGAAGGGTACCCATCAGTGTACGCAATAGAAACATGCCTCAAATTATTCCATTCCTTCCCCAATTCTGAGAAATTTCTAACAATAGATGAAACAGAGGGAGTAGGAGAAGAAGTACCCATGTTCTTCTCAACTGAGGATGACGTCTGTAGGCTTTTCAAATTCATCCCCTTGTATCTCCATGGCCTCCACGAATATATATGTGGTTGTGTGATCCATTGACAACCCCAAAGAGGAGATGTAGATGCTAGTATCAATAGTTGGTAGTCCATCTACAAGCCAAGGGCTTGAGGATATTACAACCACCTCTTTTGGTGCTTGGTCTACTCCTCTTTTCTTGTGTTGAAAGGACTTAGCTGCCCATGACTTTCCATGAAAACCTAGCTTGCAGTCCATCACATTGTGTCTGTGCTTATGGCAACACCAACATCAAAAAGGAATACCTTCATAGTCTAGTGACAGTGTGAAAATAATACCTTTGTGAGAAAGCGACATCTCACCCCATAGGCATTCCCGAATGTCCAAGTTCACTAAATCCCTTGCCACTTTCATCTCATCAAAATATTTGAATGATAAATCCACCTCAAGACAATCCCCAAGTTGATTTATGATCTCCATCAGGGCCTGCTCTGACCAAAACTAAACTTTTATACCTGTAAGGTGAACCTAGAGAGGGGCTTTATCTATATTTTCTCGTGTTGGACCGAAAAGAGGGGTTTAATGCTTTAGAAGGATTGGATAGGATTCTATACTCAATACATGGTTCATGAGCCATTGGAACTCTTCATAAGAATTGAAGAAAAATTGAACCATCCTCTTACCAGGACCTTGAAAGATGACAAAGGATTTATGCACTCCCCCCATTCGTTAGACATCTAGCCTTTGATCGTATTCCAATTGAAGTTGCATACTCGAGTACAACCCACAAATGCACGCTCAAACATGTGAACAACATGGTGCATTTCAATACCATCACCCAACACCATAGAGAGCTACCCATTCTTCTATTTGATTGATGAATTTTTCCATTTTTTGGTTCCAAAGGTTGAGAACTTAATAGTTGATTAGAAATATGGTCCCCGCCGAGAGTAGAAACCCTAGGTATGATCATTTGGGCATCATCCAACATTGAGGTAAAGATGGAATTTAAGTCACCCACTAGAAAAGCTACCTCCAGTGAACTAGCTAGTAAGAAACCTTCGAAGTGGCCTAAAGGAACCGTATGCGCAAGTGGGAGGGTCGAGGGAAAAACCCTAGCGGTGTTGGGAACAACTAAATTTAGAATGGGGAGCGAAAAATGTCTACTTGTTGAGTGCTCGAGTGCGGAGAAAGGCCCAATGAAAGGAAGGGTGGGATATGTAAGAGTTATTCTAGTTGTAAAAACCCCATCTAAGAACCCCAACGAAAGAACATCTTCTATATTTCGCAAGAGGGAAGTATTTATCAGGGAAGAAATCCATCTCCAAACCATGCAAACCCCAACTCTAATAGAGCACATGAGCATCAACAATTGAATTTGGAAACCCCGAAGCTTCAGAGGGGTCCGAACACAACCATGTTCTAATTTCGACTGATGAAAACCCTCCACAAAAACATCACTTGAATGAAACAATGACCCATCAACAATAAGAACCATGGTCCTAATACCCAAACCATCCCCATTCACAAGCCTCACAACTGGCACAATGAAGATACTATCAACTTTCATGGGGTCCTTCGAATTATCCACTGGGATATTCTCCAAGAAAAATACTTAGGAAAAACAATAAAAAAAAAACTTTAATCGAATCCGATGAAAGAGGGAGCTAAAGCAGTTGGGACTAGATGAGTGAAAAACCTGGTAGAAACGGAGTAGGTAGATGAAAAGTAATATTGTTGTGTGTTGGAGCATAAGACAAAAATGATGATAAGCCTCCCCCTCACAAGGCTTGTAGAGATTAGCACCTCCACTATGCAAAAATGCTCAACAAGTAGCCATCCCTTACAAACCCTAACTATGCATGAAGAAATAGCAAAGAACCCTTATCAGAGCCATTAGCCCCAACGAAGCTCTAGGATTTTTTCCAAACCTTCCAATTTTGCAAGGTATATACCTATAAAACCTTATTTTTTGGTGTCTAGTTTGGAGTCCCTATGGAAAAAATTGTAGTTTTGTTAGATGAGAGGCCTTAGGAAACATTGGGTGTGTGTTATATTCTTTCCACGCGTCTTGGGGTCTCAGGTAGCGCCCCGAGATTTTTATTTTATTTTCTGTGAACCCAATAATAGTTGGGTGGACCCAAGGATGGGGGGCGGAGCTACTCATGGTTTTGCACATGGTTTTCGTACATGGTTTTTGGGCACGATGGTTTTTGTCCATGGTATTTGTAGATTCGGTCAAGGGAACTACGATTATGTTCTAATCCAAGGTTAGTGGATTGGGGCATATATATATTGAAAGAAATATAATGAAAAATCAATCCGGCATTCCCGGTTTTGGGATCCAAGGAAAAATATCTATGTATATTTGTTTTATGTTCTCACCACTGTATATTTTTCTGTTTTAAGAATATGTTCGTAAGTAATTTCTGTACATGGGTAGAACCTACAGGAATTTGTTTGAAGACACAACTACGTACTACTTGATGTACTTGTTTTGATCTAGGTGTAAAATTGCACATAAATACAAAATTCTCATTATGGTTTAAAAAAAACACAATAACACGTGTTTTTCATAAATTTAAAAAAATTGCATTTCATAAATTTATATGAACTTGGAATTGAGACTCTAATAATTACATTGAAAATTCTTTATAGTATTGAAGAGATCGTAAAATTCATTATGACTTTAATGGGATATACTTAATGTAATATATTAAAGTAAAAATAATGTAATAATAAATTTAATGTAGATAATATAAAAAGTCATTTGTTGTGTGTTTAGACATTGTCCTAGAAACTAAATCTTTATCTTATGGTCATAAATGACTCTTCTACATCAATAGATGGAATTTCAAATATTAATGAGCTTGCATCTCTAAATCCATGTTTAACATTTCATATTTACCCAATACAATTATGAAATTACCATGCAAATTATCAAATAATAAATAACATCATGGGAATACATGTTTACCCTTTCCCAGTAAACTACTACATTTATGAAATTACCATGCAAATTATCAAATAACAAATGACATCATGTGAATAAGTAGGTTTATAAAATGAATGGTTGTACAAGAGCCATTAATTCAAAAAAGGAGAAAATGATGTTTATTGACATATATCAACCACATTTATTAATGTAGTTGTCGCTAGAGAGAGAGAGAGAGAGAGAGAAAATGAAGGGTCAAGCTCTTTGAATATGATTCGATTTTGAGGTTTTTGTTTTGTAAGATAGCTAAACTAGTAGTAATGGGAGGAGATATTGAAAAAATCTAGCCATGTTAAAAGTTTATGTGGCCCATGGACACAATAATAAGAAAGGAATTATAAATATTGAAATATATAAATCATTAAAAAAATAGAAATGATAAACAATTTCATATTAATCATTAGAAAACGAGAAATGTGAAACAATTTTAATTAAAAGGATGAATGTTGTGTTGATTTTAGTTTAAGTCAAAGGCCCACAAGTAACGACACATTAACAAAAAACAAAATATTTATAAAGATTGTATCATATTAATTAAAGAAGAAAAATAATTTGAATAATGTAATTGCTTTGTAAAATTGATTTAGCCATATAAGTTAAATGACTCATGAACATTGATAGGCTTAGGACACCAATGCAAACAAGAAAGGAAGGCATGGAAACATGATTGGTTTAGAGTTGGAAGTTAGCTGCGTGGCTAAAACCCTTTTAGTAATGCATATAATCACAAATCCCCATTTTATGAAGTGAAAATAACTTAAAAGATTTAATCACAACCTTTCATTAAACAATGGAGAGTATTATTTTTAACAAAATATTAGTAATAAATAACTCTAAAATACCCCCTTTCCAATACATAGATACACATATCATCGTAAAAATAATAACTAATAATCAATGTCGAGTAAATGACAAGTTAATATATACACTTTTACAACATCGGGATCTTTGGATAAAACCCTACTCTACCTTCTCTCTGACTTCCTTGTCGCTCACACCATATCTGTAATTTGTGCCGCCATCATCGGTGTTGTAGGAGGGAATGAAGTTCCCTTCTATAGAAAAGATATGGCAAGGTATCGTCGCCCTGGTCAATTAACTAGTCCTCATCCTCATGAGGTTGCAAAAAGTCTAGGCCAAGATTGGAAACAAGGATTCTCAAGGAAGGTTTCATCTAGTCAGAGACGTCCAAGATGTTGCCTTCCAAAATCAGTCACAGATCCAAAGTTTGAGGTGCATTCCAATCGAAAAAATACATGAGAGATCATGCTTTAATCGATAAATTATTGGGAATTTGGCCCTCAGAAAAATACCTAAGCTACTCGATTCAACATAAGTATAATCCAAAGGGATAGATGAAATTAGAGTTGGGGGAAACACTTTTTCACCATTATCTTTGTTAATGTTGAAGATCGCAGGAGGCTTTTAAAAAATGGTCCATACTTCTTCATCTATGCAATATTATATTTTAGGTTTTGCATGAAGAGATTGCTCCAGGAAAAGAAGATTTTACAACAACGCTAATTTGGATCCACATGAATTCCTTGCCCAGAGAATTCTGGAATGAATAAATATTAGTAGGCATAAGAAATGTTTAGGGTCATTTTGTCAAAGTATCAAAAGCCACTGAGCAAGCAAGACACATATCTTAAGCTCACATATGAATATATATGAATATCTCAAAGACCCTTCTCGATTCAATTGATATCTACTACCAATATGAACTCTGAAAGCAAACCTTATACTATAAATACGTTTTGTCCCATTGTTTTAATTGTCACTAATACAATAATCTCTTAAGGAATTACCCCATTTTGGTTCCTAAGACCACTCTAGGTCAAGTCCAAGTTGCAAATTAATATGGCTTTGCTAGACTTGTTAATCGTTGTCATGGACCCAAGCCTCTACTCCCATATGCACACTATGGCAAATCCCCTATTACCAACAAAAAATTTGAACAACTTGCAAATCTCAAATTCCCAGCCCCTTCTTCAAACCCCTCCCCTTGTAGAGATAGACATGCTTGATACTTACAACCCCAAAGAATCCTTTGAGGTTCCTCTTACCTCCTCATAACCTCCAAATCTGGATCCTCGGGAACCCACACAATAATGAGGGTATCAAAGAAATGGATTTGGATGCTCTCAACCTCCCAGGCATTGATAAAGTATGGAGAGATAAAGATTGAAACTCACTTTCAGAGCTTCAAGTCACAACACTAAGCAAATTCATTCTCAAATCAGGGCAACAAGTCCAAAAATCATCAACATGACAAACCAATGACAATACTTTATGTGTTCATGTCCAGCCTAGGAAGGAGTCTACAAAGCAACAAAATGATGAGGAGAAAAAAGATGATGAGTGCAATCAACAAATTCTCAAATAAATGTGCAACATTCTTGTCAGTTCAAGTAGAATAAAGTTCATCTCCTGGGTTTATCCCTCCACCAACTCATCTCCCCCGTGAAGGTAATCTCTTATAATATTAGAGGGCTCAATTGCAAGGGCGAGCAAAGGCTTCTTAAAGACAAGTGGCTCACAGAGCATCCAACCTTCTTGATTATTCATGAAACTAAAACTTCTTGTGAAGTTGTACATAAGCTAATCGACAAACAGGGTTAAGGATGAAAATTAATAGCTCTTGATTCCCAAGGTTAATTCATAGGTATCACTATCATCTGGAACTCTCAATAGGTATCAATCCTTAACATGTTTGCTTCTTTCATAATTCTCACCATACAAATTCAACTTATAGGATTGACATATACTTGTTTTCTTTCAAACATCTACAACCCATCACTGGCCAAAGATAAGCTACATTCTATTAACTCTATCAAGTATCTTAGTCTTCTCATCTCCTTGGCATCTTGGGTCCTTGGGAGCATTTCAATTTGATCAAGTATTTAGAAGAAAAAACGATGGCGCTAGAAACATAGAATAGAATCCAACCTCATCCAAGATGTCATGGCTTCTTCTCATGTTTTCGACCTTGATACCATCAACGACACTTATACTTGGAACAATTGTAGAGTTCGTTACCAACAAATATCTTCAAAGCTAGATAGGTATCTCATCTTTGAAAATATCACGTTAAGGGACATTTTCATGGAGGCTTACATCCTCCCTAGCCATGGCTCAAATCACAAGTCAATCAAATTAGACATCAAAATCAAGTTCCACCCCAAAAATAGGCCTTTTCTCCTAGAGCATTTATGGCTCAAACATACCTACTTCTAATCCATCGTCAATGGTTGGTAGGGTGGACTATCCAACTTAGAAGGACCAGCGATGTTTCGCCTACAAAGGAAGCTAAATCACATTAAATATCAGTTCAAAACCCAGAACAAGGAAAAAATTGGGAACATCACTTTGGACAAATGAAACTTGGAAGCCCGAATGGAACACATCCAACAAGAAGCTATTCCCCAAATAATATTAGAGGACCTCATAAAGGAAGAAGTATGTACTCTCATTCTACTTGAAGAAATAAGGAAACTTGAAGAAATGAATTATATCACTGAAGGAAGGAGTCTAGTGAAATATTTCTTTATTCTACAATTCGATGCTTCAACAACGATACCACAATTGTATTTATTTTATGAAAAACTAGGTAGGTGTCAAGGTTCAATATCCTGAGGAAATGGTTAATGTTTTGGTTCAATATTATAGATAGCTACTATCTGACCCCAACTTGCACCTCTCGCAGGCTATACACAAAATAGTTTAGCATATTTCACCTCTGGTTATTGAAGAGTAGAACAAGGCTTGCTCAAGAGAGATCTCTATTGAAGAAGTGGAAGACATAGTAAAATCTATGCCCTGGAGCAAGGCCCCTCGAGTAGACCGCTTCACTACTAACATTTTTTAGGATTGTTGGTCAACAATCATAAATGATATATGGCAAGCAATGAAGGAAGCAAGGAGATCAAAAAGCATCCTAAAAGTTATTGACACTACCCTCTTCACTTTAGTTCCCAAAAAGGACAAGGTTGAGGACCCTAGTGGCATTTGTTCCATTTCTCTTTGTAATGTAATCTACAAAGTGATCACCAAAATAATATCCAATCACCTAAAACCCATCCTACCTCAACTCATTTCAGCGAAACAAAATGGTTATGTGGAGGGGCATAAAAATGTGGATGGTATAATAATTGCACAGGAAACCATTCACTCTTTAAAATCCTTCAAGAAACCTCGAAAACTTCTAAAACTTGATCTCTCAAAGGTGTTTGATGAACACAGTTTGATTTATCTCTTTAGTGTTTTTCGCACCTCTATCTTCAACCTTGATTGGATTTGTTGGATCAAGAACCTTATCTCTTCAAATTTCTTCTCTGTTTTACTAAACGGATTGCCTACTACATCCTTTTTAGTTTCTCATGGTATCTAGCAAGGAGATTCAATGCCACCTTTTATTTTTATTATAGTAGTAGAGGGTCTCAGTTGGGCATTCAAAGCAACAATTGAGGAGAAAAGAATGAAAGGATCTCCCTTTATTGCACCAATAATTTGTGGATGACAACTTGGGTATGGGCATTCCAACTATTCAAAAAACCAAAGGATTTTCTCAAATTCCAGAGAACTTCTCTCTTGCCTCATGTATGGAAATAAACAAGATTAAATCTCAATTTTTTTTAATCTTTGATACACCTTTGGTTGTGCAAAAGCATATTGTAAAGACGCTTGGTTTCCAAATCAACGAATTTCTAGTAAAATAACTGGGAGCATCGCTCATGGATACCTCCCTCAAACTAAGTTTATGGGAGGATCTCATCAACAAATTGAACAACAAGTTAACTAACTAGACCTTTTAATCACTAAACTTGGTAGGAAGACTAGTACTCCTCAAGTTGGTTCTACAATCTTTTCACATATATTTATGCTCTGCTCTCATGGTTCCATCCTCCATCCTTAACTCAATCAAGAGCCCACAATGGTATTTCATGTTTGGAAGAGGAAAATTAGAAAAATAAATGGGTTTTTGTAGCTTGGAATAATATTTGTAGACCCAAGTTGAAGGGAGTTATGGGGCTAAGAGATCCTTCAACTTTAGCTACAATTATGGGAGCCAAGATCTAGTGGTGATGACCTAAGGAGGTCAATACATTTGGAAATATAGATGAAAAAATATGAAAAAAACATTTCTCTTGGGCAACTCATAATAATTCCCTTCTTCGAAGCAGGCTCCTCCATTTGGAATTTAGTTAAAAAAGGAATGCATTTGATACAACAACTCTGCTTCTAGGAAATCCATGATGAACATACAACCATGTTTTGGGAGGACTCATGGAAATAGCTCCCAAAATTCCAAGACCAAAACGACTTAAGGGATTTGTGCCTCTACATGACTTCTTAAGGCCTTCATAAAATCAAATACTATTAGGATGCCTCTAACTCAGATCAAACATGGAAACAATGGTTAATTAAGAGGGAATGGAACCCCAAGCCTAGGGAGGAGACTTCGTCAAACTTTTGGCCAAATATTTAGCAAATACTCATCCTGATATCCAAATTAAGAGATAAACTACGATGGGGTTGTAGACCAAGTGGTTCCTTTTCCATTCATGAGACTTATAGCATGTAAGCGGGTTATAAAGAATTGCCAAAAGATTCCATCTAAATTTGCATTTGGTAGACAAAACTATGGCCGAAAGTTTCCATCTTCATATAGCTCTTAGTTCAAGGAAAAACCTTAACCCAGAACAACATTCAAAAACACAAGCAAATGGGCCCCTCTCACTATTCTATGTGACTTTAGGAAGATGAAAATGAGTAGCACCTCTTCAATAGTTGTTCCTATTCCAATCATTTACAGAACAATCTAGAAGTTGGAATGAGGATATTAAATCATGATCCATCCAATATCCCCCACACAATTAACGATTCGAGGGCTCAAGATTTTAATAATCCTATCTTGAACTGCTTTTGGACTCTCCTTCCAGGCCTGCTCCTTTGGGATTTTCGGAAAGAGAGGAATCATTGTATATTTTAGAACTGCTCCCTTCCTCGTGACTCTCTTTAGATCACCTTTCAAAAGAATGTAAAGGAATCAATTTCCACGTAGTCTTGCTCAGATTAGTACTAGTATACTTCAAGCGAGCAAGCCCTGCAACTTAATAATTGGTTCCCTACTCTAGGAGTCACAATTTCCCCCTCTGTGTCGTGCTACAGTGCTTATTCCCTCCTCCTCGAGCCCCCCCCCCCCCGAAACCCAATTTTCTAAAGCTCAATTTTTATGATGGTTTAAAGGGTAACCCATGCTATGCAGGTTATGGAGGTATCTTCGAGGATTATTTGGGTTCCCCTATATACATTTATTCTATAACATACACCCTTTTTTTTCTTTTCAATGGCAGCAATGAAATAGATTAGAACATGAAACTTAGACAAAAACAAGAAGATGGTCCCTAAATAGAGAGGCTGGAAGAAAACACGCAGAGCTAGGGTTTGCAGCAGAAGATCAGTGTTGGGCACCATGGAGAGGCGAGAGGGGGGGAGTTCCACTCCCTCCTACAGTCAGGCAGTCTCCAATCGATTCAAGAAACCACTGGAGGCTGAAACCGGGGTTTTAGGAAGAGGGAAATAGGAAAATAGAAGCTCACAGGGGCAGGAAGATATGCAGGAAGAAGTCAGATGAGAGAAGTGAATAGGAGGAGATAATCAGAATGTTGACCCTAGAAATCGGACTGGACCATGTAAGCCTAGGGCAACCATCACACCCCGAGTGGTGTTAAGTGATCCAACGCTACAGGCACATAGGGAGTACATGGCGACTTATGCAGTTATTTGTAAATTCATGGGGTTATGGCCAACAGAGAAGGCTTTACATGCATGGATAAAGAATCATTGGAAACCTAAGGGGGATATGGATCTGCACCTTGGATCCAAGGGTTTCTTCGCTGTAGTTTTTACAAACATAGAGGATAAAGACAGGGTGTTTGAAGGAGGTCCATACTTCTATCTTGCTGTAGGCCTCTATATGCGGCCTTGGGTGATCAATTTTGTCCCAAAGCATGAGACATTCACTTCGGTGACAGTATGGATAAGGCTCTATTCCCTACCTCTAGATTATTGGCAGCCAGAATCATCAAAAGCCATAGGAAATAAACTAGGGCATTTTTTAAAAATATCAGAGGCCACAATGCGAGGAAAACATACCTCCTTTGCCCGTATATGCGTAGATATGGACCTTTCTGGAGCTCTACCGGATGAAATAATTCTAGAAGTTTTTGATGAAGAATGGGTGCAAGCACTGGACTATGAGCATGTTCTTTTCAGATGCCACAAATGCCATGAACACGGGCATCTATTCAGATACTGCCCCTTAACCAAAATGGAAAGCATAACTAAAGCAACCTCAAGGAAATAAACTGAAAGATTTAACAAAGTGGGGATCAGAGGTAAAGGAGGGAGAAAGAACCAGAATAAAATCAATGAGGAAAAGCAGTTTAGTCAGAATAGGTTCAAGGTATTAGAAGAAGAGGAGCATGATAAAATGAACCAGATACTGGAGGACAACCCTGTAGAGAAGGAAAAGGATGACAACATGGAGGATATACCTAAAAACAACCAACAAAAGGAGGATCTGCCAAACACTATGGAACTTGACAGGGACTAAGAGATGACCCCGAGCGAGGTGGGAACATAGGATCATGAATTCCAGGATATTCTTGAAAGTAAGCATCTCGATCTGGAAAAGTTCCTGGAGCAGGGAACTACCAAAGGAATGGATTCACTACCTCAAGAGGAGTTTAATAGAGTGCAACAGCTATTCCTCTGGAGAACTCAGGCAAAAGGTTCAGGGGTCAAAAGAAACCATGATAGTTAGGACAACAGAGGGGTTAAAACGATGGAGGCAACATCGGGACAAGCTCCTAAGAACCCAAGCAAGAAAAGAGGTAGGAAAAAACAGAATGAGTTGTTGATAGAGTGTGGAAAACTCATGATCAATTCAGGTAAGATGAAAGACCTAACTAGTTACTCATTTACAAATCTTTCTTAATGAAGCTCACAACATGGAATATTAGGGGTCTAGGAAGTAAAAGGAAACAAAGAAATCTTAGCAATAGAATGAAAGAAGAAAAACCAGATATGATTTTTATCCAGGAAACAAAATGTTCAGTAGACAAAATAAGAGAGATACATAGCAAATGGCTTATCAAATATGAATATCTAGAAGTTAAAGCAGACAAAGCAGCAGGAGGAATTCTCACACTTTGGAACCCTCAGAAACTTGGTATCCTAGATGCTGAAGCATCCAGGAACTATCTATCAGTGGTCATCCAACCTTTGGGGGACAAGGAAGTTTATTTTCTCACAAATGTTTATGGTCCACAAAAGCCAGAAGATAAACTCAGACTTCTAACCTCATTGGAGGAGTTAAGAGGAAGACATCTAGGTATCCCATGGATTCTGGGAGGGGACTTCAATATGATCATGTCTCTATCAGGAAAAAAAAAAAAAAGGAAAAAAAAAGGTGGGACCAGATCACTAGGCAAAGATTCTATAGCATTTCAAAATTTCATAAACAACATGAAGCTTGTAGATACAGAGACAAGTAATGGTATCTTTACCTGGAATAATTAGAGGGGAGGAGCATCTCAAGTGGCCTCTAAACTTGACAGATTCATTATCTCGGAGGACCTCATCCTCACAGGCCATAACTTGACAGCTATGATACTTCCTTTTGGAGCCTCGGACCACTGGCCTATTCAACTTGAAGTGTCCTTTATAGGAACTCCAAGAAATAGACCTTTTAGGTTTGAAAACGTTTGGCTTACCCATCCTGACTTCAGGGTACTAAAATGTTCCTTCTGCATCAGAGATTGAAACACATCAAACAAAGGCTTAAAGATTGGAATAAGAATGAATTTGGCAATATATTCGAAGCCAAAAAAGCAGCAGAATGGAAACTATAGGAAATTAACCAAACCCTCATCACAGAGGGCTTCACCGAGGAGAGTAAGGAACAAGCTGATTATGTTCAACAAGAATGGGAAGGCTTATGCAAGCAAGAGGAGATTTTCTGGAAACAGAAATCGAGGGTACAATGGTTAAAATAAGGAGAAAGGAATACAAGGTTTTTTCACAAATCTACCATGGATCATAGGTCGCATAACAGGATTTCAAAAATCAAAGATACTCAAGGAAAACAGCTCACTACACACCAAGAAATAGAAACTGTTTTGGTTCAACATTTCCAAGGCATAGCCGAGGAGCCTCTCATAGACAAATCACAATTTATCAAGGACTTCACAAAGCACATTCCTAAGCTAGTGACAAGAGAAGACAATTATAATCTTAATAAGCGAGTGAATGAAGAGGAAATCAACGAAGTCATCAAAGAAATGCAAAATGAGAAAGCTCTAGGTCCGGATGGTTTCAACGCTGACTTCTTCAAAGCATGCTGGGAATTAGTCAAGCAAGATATCCTCGATGTGGTGGAGAACTAAAGGAAAAACAAAATTGTTCTGAAGGCGCTTAACACCTCTTTCATAGCCCTGATTCCAAAGTAGGAGAATGCTATCACACCAGATAGATTTAGACCCATATCATTATGCAACGTGGTGTATAAAATTATTTCAAAAGTAATTGCGAACAGACTTAAGTCCCTGCTCCCAACTCTCGTGTCTGAGGAGCAAACTGGATATGTGGAAGGCAGGCAAATTCTTAATAACATCATTCAAGCTCATGAGGTGGTTCACTCACTTAAGAGCAATAAGCAGGCAGGTATGATCATTCAGCTTGACCTAGAAAAGGCTTATGATAAGCTGAGCTAGGCATACGTCAAGGAAGTACTTATATCACATGGCTTTGACCATAACTAGATAAGATGGGTAATGGCCCTTGTAACCACCCCAAGTTTTCCAATCCTGCTAAATGGCTCACCATCCAAGACCTTTAAGCCCTCGAGAGGACTCAGACAAGGAGATCCGCTCTCACCCTTCCTCTTTATTCTCATGATGGAAGGGCTAGGCAATGTGATTAAATATGCCAAAGGAGAAGGCAAAATCCAGGGTCTTAAACTCACTTTAAATGGGGATGCCTTGACCCATCAATAATTTGTGGATGACACCATGCTGCAGGGTACACCCACGGTCAAGGAAGCTCAAGCCTTCAAACAAATCCTGAACGACTTTGCTATGGCTGCAGGGACAGAGGTAAGCCTAAACAAATCAAAGATTTTCTTTTTTAATACTGATATTGCTATTCAAAGAAACCTCACCAGAATTCTAGGCTTCCAAAGAGATATGCTACCCTCCAAATATTTGGGAGTACCTCTAACAGACAAACCTCTGAGCAAGGCAGTTTGGGAGTCGGTTACTAATAAACTACAGGACAAAATTCGGAAATGGACTAACAGATCTTTGAATTTAGCAGGACGGTTAGTGCTTACAAAAGCTATCCTACAAACTGTCCCCATCTTCATGCTCTCAGCCCTTCCAGCTCCTAAAGGAGTAATGCAACACATCAAAAATATCCAAAGGGATTTTCTTTGGGGCAAAGGGGAAGAGAAAAAGAAATGGGCTTTGGTAGCCTGGGATAAAATATGTAAGCCAAAGATACATGGAGGTTTGGGACTTGATGACCTTGAAACCTTAAACAAAGCCTTGGGGGCGAAACTATGGTGGAGATGGCTAAAAGAATCGGTTTCCCCTTGGGCCAAAGTATGGAAACAGAAATATGCAAGCAATTGGCAAGAAAGGGATTACATTAGGATGTTTGGACTCATCAAAGGCTCCCACATTTGGAACAAAGCTTGGGAGAATAGAGCCATAGTTCAGAAACATAGTTTCTGGGAGATCAGAGATGGAAACCTTGCTTGGTTTTGGGAGGATAATTGGCAACAGGAACCTAAACTGTTAAAAGAAGAATTTGTCAATCTCAAGAATGAAACTGACGACAAAGGGTTACTCAGAGTAAATGACTTTTGGGATCAGGAAAGAAGTGATGGAAAATGGAGAAAATGGAAGAACCTAGTTTACAGTGATGACTCCCCATTGAAAGCCCAGGCAAAAGCTCTTACAATCATCTTGGAACAGAGAAAGATTCTGAAATCAACATCTTTAGACCAACTAAGATGGGGTAAAAACAATGAAGGCAACTTTAACCTCAAAGAGGCCAAGCGAATAGCCCTGGGGCTTGACTTCCCAAACCCTGATAAGGTATGGAAGGACCTATGGCAGAACCAAAACTGGATGAAAATTAAACTGTTCATGTGGTTAGTGCAGCATAAAAAAATTCTGACTTGGGAAAACCTCAGGAAAAGAGGGGTAGTTGGTCCATCTAGATGCCAGCTATGTGAATTACAAGAAGAAACTATGGAACACCTTCTCAACCTATGCCCATTCACCTCCACCTTATGGAATTGGGTGGCTTCAATCTTTAGACAAACAGACAGGGACATTGGCAGCATCACCAGTACTTTGAAGAATTGGAGGAAAAATTTCTCTGCAAATGAAATAATCAACAAAGCGTGGGCTTTGGTTCCAAGCTTTATAATCTGGGATGTCTAGAAAGAATGCAACAATAGAATCTTCAAGAACAAGATTGGGTCACCCCAGAGCATCATGACTCAGATCATAAGACAACTCAAAGAGACTGTAGGAACCCTCACAAAAAACCTCCTTGATAACCAACCTCAAGATCAAGATGAGCAGATACTTCTAAATTTGGGACTGCAGGGGCTTTTCCCCCAAGGCACAAACAAGACAATAAGTCATATAACAGCTGATAAGGAATTTTGGCAACCTCCACCTCAGGGTTTTATGAAATGCAATATAGATGGAGCCTCAAAAGGAAACCCTGGTATGGCTGGTTATGGAGGAGTCATAAGAGATGAAAGGGGTTTCATAAAAACCATATTTCACTGTCATTTGGGGAAGGCCACCAATAATATGGCAGAGCTCATGGCCATGGAACATTGCCTAGAAATCTTGAGGGACTCAAATTTACATAACATCATAATTGAAGTTGATTCCGAATTGATAATTAATTCGGTCAAGAAAATTGGCAATGGCTCAGCACCAGACAAAGTGTCGAGACACTGGAGGTTACTGCAAGTCTATCAACGTATTCAATCCCACCTGCAAAACATGAGAACCCTTAGTTTTATCCATGTGCGCAGAACAGCCAACAGATTAGTGGATATTTTGGCAAATGAAGGCGTGCTCTATTCCAAAAGCAATATAAGATATGACTGGATAGGGACTCCCCAAGGACATTTGAGGGAAGAATGTTCCAGACAGGCGACCTTAGACAGAGAGCTCTATCAGAGCAAGGAAAATAAGTAGGATGAAGACTGAGGGAGACAAAGGAATTTTGGTCCACAGGGGGAAGCAGTATATGGCAAAGTGCGAGTAGGAGGTCAAGTACCCCTCTAAAGTCTGCATTTGGCTTTCGGGCTAGAAATTGCTCCTAGAACTATATAAACTAATGGTTCTCAGGCAGGAAAATATAAATAGGATTAGTTGGGCCAAGGATACATTTATGGACCCTAATTACATTAAGATTAGAATATGGACCCTAATTACATTAAGAAGGGCCTTTTAATTAATTGGGACAAGGATTCATTTAAAAGGGTGGCAGGTCGGCGAAATCACAGCAATCCCATGCATTTCGTGTGGATAACAGCAAGAACGTTAACAAGAAAACCGGACCTGAAATTACTTAGGCGGGATATTAATCTAGCTTCGGGTCCGATTCAGTGGTTAAGTTCCATGCTAGTCGCATAGCCTCATCGAGATCGCGCACACATGGTGGATTTCAGGCAGGTAAAGTGCTCGTGGGTTATCTCCCCAGACGGACCCAAAATGCTTGTTAAATTCAGTTCATTGGGCTCATCGGGTCCGAGTTAGAGGATAAGGGGTGGGCATGTTAGCCACCCGAAATGCTTCTTGACCGTTAGATCTTTGGAGGAAGATCGCACGGTCTACGGAGGACTTTTTGTAATGTTTTGTGGGCCCTCAGCCCATTGTTTGAGATGTTGTCTCGGTAACAAAGGCTATGGTTGGCTCGACATTTATGTGGGCCACACCTCCTTTGTCTTTAATGTACATTATGTAACTTTTTTAGATAATTGAATAGAAGGACCCACTCTCGCTTAAGCAAAAAAAGAAATAGATTAGAACATAACAATATATAGGAAAACCCACAAACTTATATAACTCATATTTTTAGAGCTAGGATTTTATATGATCAAAATGAACAATACCCAAATAACCAATATTTCAAAAAAATTATTGGAAGTAATGAAATAACTTATAAAACAACAATATTTATGAAAACCCACAAACAAATATAACCCAAATTTATTTTTAGAGATAGGATTACAATATATGATCAAAATGAACAATACCAAGATAACCAAAATGCTTCAAGAACATTATTCAAGCATACACATTAAATATGGAAATGCACAAGTCTAATTCTGAATTAAAATATGCAAAATCATTGTAGCAGTAATACTATAGTGGGATCTAAAATCCTTTTGCTGCCAAAAATATCCTCAAATATACCATAGACTATAGATATCAAACTAACAATGGATATCAATTCTGATGTCTTTGTGAAATCATCAAGATATTGTCCAAATTATATCTCTTAGTGACATGGAGAATGTCACGCGAAAGGGGTTTCATCCTCACAAACCAAGAATAAGTAATCTCCTCTAGAAAATGGTAATATCAAATGTCAAAACCAACCTATGAAATTAATTCCCCAATTTTTCTTTTATAACTCTTTCAAGAAGTTCAACCCTCTTCATCAAGTCATGTGGGAATAAAATCACTTTTAGTCTCTCACACACACCCGCACTCTTTATAATTGGCCCTGTAGTCCCTTCATTTTTTATTATTAAAGGAAAACACAATTGGGTTGTTCTCCTACTCGCGCGACATGGGTTTGATTTTGATTGCTCCTACTATAACCCCTAGGTGAACCATGTCGCCCCCAAACTTGTGGCCATGAGTAAACTCAAGAGGTTTGAACCTAGAATCTCATAGTACATAACACTTTATTTTGATGATGATCGTCAATTGAGCTACCCTCAAGGGGCTAGCCCTTATAGTCCCTTCACTAAAAATATTTAAATAACAAAAATTTTAACTCCAATAACTTATCATTATTTTATTTAAAACCACTAGACTATATAAAATGTTGAGATAGTCATAAAAGATGAACCCACCAACAATACTAAAAATAGTAACCTTGTACTAAGCTAGTAATTATTAGAAGACCATTGTGAAATCATTTCAGAAAAATGCATCTTGCTCATAATCTCAATGAAATGTCAATTGACCATTAAACACTACCAAACTATTGGATGAATTTCCTTTAAGGTTCCCTAACCCTAACTCAATAGCCTACGGGAACCAACTGATATGCTAGAGGTCCACGAACTCCACTGGTTAGGAAGGGGACATTACATATTTAGGCTTTATGGGATATAACAATAACAACACAACAAAATTGAAGGTCCTGGAAGAGGGATTATTGATTGCCTAGACTCAAGGCTACACCAAACTTGTGCAGGAGAGAGATTCTCAACTCGTTATAAACATGATCTGCAAGATCCTACATGGCACCCAAATTAGTGAAATATGTCGCAATTGGAGACTTGAAATCCTACTCATACGAGTAACATTGATCATTTCTTCCATTCTATTAATCATCCCTACTCACATAAGAAGATTTGGAAATAAATTACAAATAAGTTAGCCAATCACGGATGTGTCTGGTTAGCTTCACAAATCTCTTCCTAACGGCAATCCTTTGAAGACTCTCCCCTCAAGCAATAATTTTGGATCATAGCTACACAGGACAAATCTCCTTGGCAATGCTCTCTCTATGTTATTTCTTCATGCTCTTTGCTTGCATCTCTCATTTTGTAATTGGCCCAAGTGGCTCAGTTTTTATATCAACAAGCATAAATATATCTTCTGCTCTATTGAAAAGGTTTATATTTAGGGTCTGATGTGAAATACAAAATGTGATCAATAAAATTGTAAGTAGGAGGCATTAATAGGAGCTTTCCTTTGTCCATGTGTGGAGCCCAACTTACTACAAAGTGTTGCACCCTTTATGGAACCGGTAAGGACCTCGCAGGATCAGGTTGTCGGAATAGGAGCCTAGGCCTGAACATGGTAAGGCAGGGATGTGAAATAGATAAAATTATTTTAACGTGGTGGGCGGGGAAAGAAATAAAGAAAGAAAATTATTTTAACGTCCACAAGGCTAAAGATAGCCTATGGGACATATTGTTTCTTCATCTACTTGATGTATTCGGCCCTTTTTCTGTGAAGCTTCACAATAAATGCTCCTAGCTTCTTGACAAACCCCTCGCTAAATAGATTATCCCAAGGACTAGCTGCCAACATACCTACATAACTTTCCTTGTTGTATTTGAAGGCCTCACATTCTAAAATGAAATGTTTTTCAATTTCCACTTTTTCGGAAGAAAAAAAAATGCATTCTCTTTCCTCCCACACTTCTTTTGGCATTTTCCAGTGCCCTGTTTCACAATGGAGTTGATGAGAATTATTCCTTAACTGAGCAATAACAATTTTGGCTCTCCAAGAAATATTGGCCTCTATGTATGCTTTTGGTTGATGACTATGAGTGGGATTAAACACTTCAATATAGTATTTTTTCTTTCTTCCTAGCTCCTTCTCCCAAGTACGCTTGTGGAACTTATCCATAACAAAAGATTTTATCTCTTTTCTATTTATGGGACACGTGTTCAAGCAAATACCCCATTTACTAAACCATTTGTTATTTTGTTGCATCAAAGTCTTTTTTCTATTGTACAACATGTCATTAAAGACAACCTTAGGTCATCTACCCTCTTCCATTTGCTCATTTTTTTAAATACCTTATGACTGGCACCAAAGAAATTGCTTCAATAGGAGCAGCTCCTGTTTCACTTAACAAGGTAGCATAAGGAAATGCACTTTTAATCTTGAATTTGTTTGTAATTAAACGCTTCTGAATTTTCTCAATTTGTTTCCATTGCATGTCAGATGTATTGCTAGCCCATAGTTCACAACCATAGAGAATCACTAGAATCACTAGAAGCCCAAAAAGAGTTTGAGTGGTTTTCCAGTCCCATAGCTCTGCCTCTCTACTCCTATTTTGAAAAGCATAAAATGCTTCCCAACCCCCCAAAGTTCTTTTCTTTCTACAACCATCCTAGCTTAGATTTTTGTTGAAGTCAATTCCAAGGTATTTGTAATCCGCAACTTCTTCCAGAATGTTGCCTTCAAAGTATAACTTATGCTGGTTATGTTTTCTTTTTTAGAGAAAACCACTGCTTTTGTTTTGCTGATATTGACTTGCAACCCCACACTTCTACAAAAATTCTCAAGGGATAGTAAGTGCTCTTGCAAACCAAGAGTCATTTAGCAATCAAAATAAGTTCATCTGCATATAAAAGAAGCCTTATAGCAAACTTTCCCAAATAGATACCATCACCCCCTTGCGAATTTAACCACTCCTAAATCTTGTCGATATATAAACCAAAAAAGATAGGAGACAGTGGGCAACCTTGGTTGACCCCAATATCACTTCTAAAACTTTCAGAAATTCCTATTGAGGTTCTAATTTTGACTTTCACCTCTTCATACAGCCTATGCATAACTACTCTCAAATGTTTAGGAACCCCTATTTCCTCTATTCTATGCCAAATCTTATCCCTAGGAACCGTGTCAAACGCTTTTATGAAATCAACAAAATCAACAAAATACTTCTTCCTTTTTCTCCCTAAATTTTTCAATGATGCGCCTTAAAGTTATACAATGATCAACTGTGGAATGTTTAGGTCTAAAACCCACTTGCCCTTTAGCACACTTATCTCTTTCTTCTACCCACTTGCTCATTTTATTTTCTAGCATGCTTCAAAATAGCTTTGCAAACAAAGGGTTTATCATGATGGTCCTATAATTTGAGGGATTATTAACGTCATCACTCTTGAAAAGAGGTATTGCCATACTAGTTGTCCAATCTGTGGCGAGCCCCTATTGTATGATGTTGTTGAAATTTTTTGTAATGTGAGGTGCAAGAATATTTGAGCCCCACTTTAGATATTCTGCTTGGAATTCATCTAAGTATTTTTCTTTTCCAACACCCAACTTCTTGATACCCATCTCTACCTCTTGCACCGTGAAGAGTTCAGTACCAATGTTGACCAAGGGGTGAGGGTCAGCCTTGGGATACTGCTCATAGAGTTGTCTTGAATAGTCAAACCATTTAGAAGTTGTAATACTATTTCCAGTTTGTATCTTTCTCGGTTGGAGTTCCTTCCAAAATAGTTTGGGATTATTTTTCCCAAGAAAGATTAGTTATTCCCTCCTTGAAACCATGAAATCAACCTTTTCCTTGCTTAATAACTGCTTGTAAACTTTGAGCTTTATGTTATCCTTGTTTGACTCTTTCATTTATTTTAATGTCCACTACGTTAAAGAAAACATATGAGAATGAGATGAAGATAAAGATATACATTTCTTATGTTTTTTTAACACAATTATTAGTATTTACTAATATTAAATTATAAAATATTTACTAAATTTATTAATAATTATAATATTATAAACTTTATATGATTATAAGAAGAATTCTAATACTTTTTTTTGCTAAGTATTATTTCTTATATGAATGAAAATTTATATAAATATCAAAAGCTAGATAAACTAGTCATCCTAATAATTTATAAATGGAAAATGAAATTCTCGCTATGTTATTTATAATTTCATGCAAAGACAATAACATTTTTAGGTTTTTAATGGGATTTTTCTAAACATATTGGATGACACAATTTATTTTACACTTACCCTCCACTCTTTGTTATCTAAATCTTCTCATTTGGTTAAATTTCTTAAAATATTCTATGTAAGGCACCAAACACTTAGGAATGTGATTTTATATATAGATAGTTGTATTTAGTTATGTGTTTGTGTCATAATATCATGTTGACATACATCTCTATATGCAAAGCTTCATTGATATATTGGTTCTTGAGTACGATCATTTTCCTAATAATTTTTAAACTTTTAATAAAGGTAGGGGCAAAGGGAAGGAGGGGAGAAATGTGCATGTGTCTAAGAGAGAGGGGGGAGGGAAGAGAAGAGAAGAGGAGATAGAGAGAGGAATCAAAAGAGGGAAGGATAAAGAGAGAATGGGGTGAAGAGTGTGAGAGATAAATATGGAAAGAGGGAGATAAGGATAGAGGGGAAGAGTGGGTAGGGATAAAAGTAGAGGGAGAAAGTAAGAGAGGGCAAGCAAGTGAGAGAGAGAGGAAGTTTGGGAGAGAGGAAAGGGTTGTTTGGAAGGAAGGTGATAGAGAGCATAGGAGAGAGTGAGAGGGAGAGAGAATGTGATAGATAAGGAGGGTAGAGGGTGTGAAAAGGAGAGAGAGCAAGTGTACAAGATAGGAGCATCAGGAGAGAAAGTTAGAGGGGAGGATCATGGTGTTATCAGCCTAATTTCCTCCTTAGAGTTAGTGTTCATGAGCCTTCATACTGGTTCTTGGCTCTTGTTTTCAATTATTTTTATGCATCTTTGCTATGATAGAGTGTTGATCAAGGCGAAAAAACTTGTCTTCACTAGGAACCCTTTATATCCTAGCGAAAACCTCCTTCATTGCTTTATTTTGTCCCAATTGTGATGGATGAGCTTCTAGACTATTTCTTTCCCTGTGTGATTGGATTAGAGGATCATGGATTCAAGTTGTCTTGGGGTGAATTATTAGATAAGCATCCTAACTTTTCTTCATCCCAAGTGCCCAGGTTAGAATATAAAAATTCATCCTCTTATAGAAGCCTCTAAGCCTATTTATATCAGTGATTCTAAAGGGTCAAGCTAGTGAGCCTTGAGTAAGTGATGGTGAAATCTGAATCTTGAGAGAGCCATATTCTTTTGTACCTAAGATCTTGTTCTTATGGGATTGAGATTCTTACACTTAGACGAGGAGGTCATGTCGTTGGTTGGAGAGGATGTCTCATTTGCTAGAAGGTATACATTTGGTGTACTTTAATTTTGAATTAATAGATACATGTTCCTTCTCTATATCCATGTTTTGAATATGTTTTATGCTTGCATATGTTGGTTTTAAGCTAACAATCCCTTTGTGGAAAGGTCATTGTTTGCTTGTTTGGTGGTGTTGTGTGTAGGGTCTTGTTTTATTGCAAGTGGAACAAGATCTTCAAGTGTAAGCGAGCTTCCTCTGCATTAGACCCAAGAAACTCCATCGACCTGCAAGGATAATAGGTTTCAACTTCTGAACTTCATCATATCATGTACAAGTGTTCAATGTATTTGTTTATGTTAGAAAATTATATATTTCAGAGCAATGGAACACATAAAATATTGCAGAAATATAAACACATAAAATTCATAAAACAAGAGAGACACAGATATACGTGGTTCACCCAATTTGGGCTACGTCCATGGAGAAACAACCAGTCCTTCCTTTTATATTATCCAGCAAAATGAAGAGATACATCCTACAACAGATCCGGTGTAATTCCTTCTTCGCTCTCACACAATATCCTTTCTCTTTCTCGCTTAGAATACACATCTACATAGTTGCAATACAATTCCCTCATATATAGAAAGGGGTTGCCTTCTAGGGAAAAAAAACTTAAATTAAACATAACTTATACCGTCATATTTCTGCCTAATGAACGACCCAAATTGACTACGAAATTACAACATTTTACAAGGCAAATTTACATCTATTTTTTAGCTTCAGGACCCCCTTAGCGACGCGCAAAAACGGGGGGGCGTTGTCGCCCCATTACGAACTAGGGTCCAATGCGGCGATACCTTTGAATAAAGAAGATAATCATGCTCCACACCCAACAATCTCTCACTTGGAGACTGATTATAGCAACTCCACTGTTGCTCCATTTGCTGGACAATGACTCCACTTTGGACTTGGTTGTTTCTCATCTTCATCACCATACTTGAAGACCAATTGAAACCGAGCATAATCTTTGCAGGATTCTGGATAGTGTGTATCATTTCTAGCTTTAACTGTCCATCTTCCAACATTGACCGTATAAAATGTTACTTGAGCTGTATATGTTTAGTCTTGGAATGAAATGCAGATTTCTTTGCAAGATGTATGGCACTCTGGTTTTCACTGTATAACTTGACCAACTCCTGCTTCTTACCCAATTCATACAGAAACCTTTGTAACCAAATCATTTCTTTACTAGCCTCTGTAGCAGCAACATACTCTTCTTCCGTCGTTGAGATTGCAATAACACTTTGCAGTTTGAAACCCAACTGACAGTTGTTCCATCTACAATAAGCATATACCCTGTGGTGCTCCTCATGTTATCTCTATCACCTGCCATATCTGCATCAACATATCCTTGTAGAGCAATGTTTGAACCACCAAAGCATAATGCTTGATTTGTGGTACATTAAGCTTCCAACCGCTGATGCATATGGAACTTTAGACATATAATTTATTTCTTCCTGAGTCTTGGGACATGCCTCCTTACCTAGTTTGAAATGGCTAGCCAAAGGTATACTAACTGATTTTGCATTTCGCATATTAAATCTTTTCAACACCTTTTGTATGTACTCACACTGAGACAATGTTAATTTGTGATTCTTCCTGTCTCTAGTTATTCTCATACCAAGGATTTGTTTTGCAACACCCAAATCCTTAAATGAGTTTGCCAATTTTCTTTTTAGCACATTTATTTCCTGCATGTTAGAACCTGCAACAAGCATGTCATTTACATACAATAACAATATAATATAGCTTCCATCATCTTTCCTTTTGAGATAAACACAATGATCATAGTGACATCTAGTATAACCTTGTTCAGACATAAACCTATCAAATTTTAGATACCACTGCATTGGAGCCCGTTTTAAGCCATACAAGCTCTTCTTCAACCTGCACACTAGTTTCTCCTTCCCTTTTACCTCATATCCTAGTGGTTGTTGCATATATATCTCTTCCTTCAAATCCCCATTGAGAAAGGTTGTCTTTACATCTAACAGCTCAAGATTCAAATCTTTAGCTGCTACTAGACTTAAAATAGTTCTGATTGAAGTCATTTTAGCAATAGGAGAAAATATCTCATCAAAGTCTATACCCTTTTTCTGTTCAAACCCCTTCACCACAAGTCTACCTTTATACCTTTATCTACCTCCATATTCTTCCTTCAACCTGTAAACCCATTTATTCCACAATGTTGTTTTACATGTAGGCAACCTGACTAAGTCCTAAGTATGGTTATGTACTAAGGAGTCCATCTCTTATTTCATGGCTTTCTCCCACTTCTTCTTGGTTTCTACATGCACTACTTCTTCTTAACATTATGGTTCACCAGAATCAGTCAACAATACATAATATAATGAAGGAGACTATCGTTCAGGGGGTCTACTTATCATGGTAGATCTTCTAGCACCACTTTCAGGTGTTTGAGGTGCTTGTTGTTGTTGTGGTGCTTGTTGCTGTTCTGGCTATTGATGATTTTTAGGCACCTTCACTTTTTCTGTGATCTCATCAAGCACTGTGTATTCTTTGTTTTATTTTTCCTGTTTCTTTTCCTGCATTTGATCCTTATACAAAACCTTTTCATTGAATATGACATCTCTGTTCCTAATGCTTTTGTGTTTTTCATAATCATAAAAGCAATAACCAAAATCATTAACACCATATATAATAAAGGTACATTTCTTTGATTTTGCCTCAAGCATTGTTCTATTTTCTTTATTAATGTGGACAAAGGCTTCACAACCAAAAGTATTTAAAAATGAGTAGTTTACTTTTTTACCTGTCCATGCCTCCTCTAGAATACCACCATCCAAGGAACTTGAAGGCCCTCTGTTTATTAGATAAACAACATTATCTACAACATCTGCCCAAAATTGTAAAGGCAATCATGCATGCAATCCCATGCACCTTGCACGCTCCATGATTGTCATGTTCATCCTTTCTGACACACCATTTTCTTGTGGTGTTCCTAGAACTGTCTTCTCTCTACGATTTCCATTCTCTGAATAGTACCTATCAAACTCTTTGCTGCAATATTCACCTCCATTGTTTGATCCGAGACACTTCAACCTTTTTCATGTATCATTTTCAACCAAAGCTTTCCATTTCTTGAAAGTATCAAATACATCATATTTATTTCAAATACAATAAATCCAAGTTTTTATGGTTGCATAATCAATAAAAGTAACATAATAACGAGAGCCACCAAGAGATGATACCTAAGCAGGTCCCCATACATATGTATGCACAAGCTCTAATTTTTCGCTCTTTTTTTCTTTCCCAATTATGAGGAATTCAACTCTTTTATGTTTTCCATAAACACAATTCTCACAGAATTCCAAATCAACATGCTTCAAACCTCGCAACAAATTTCTTTAGTGAAGAGTATGCATCCCCTTCTCACTCATGTGCCCGAGCCTATGATGCCACAATGCCGTATCTGCTCCTGTAGAGGTTCAACAAACACCATTGCATAAATACAATGCACCAACCTTTTCTCCTTTTGCTATTAGCAGGGCTCCTGTAGTAACCTTCCAGGTTTTATCTGTAAAAGTAGTTACATAACCTTCACCTCCAAACTGCCCTATTGAAATTAGATTTTTCTTTAGCTCTTGAACATGCCTTACCTTCTTCAATAACCATTGACTTCCGTTCTGTTGTTTTATGAAAATTGTACCCATTCTAATGATTTTACAAGGTTTATCATCACCCAAACGAACTTGTCCAAAATCTCCTCGAACATAATCATGAAAATGTTTCCTATTAGGTGTGGCATGGAATGAGGCCCTTGAATCTACCACTCAGGCATCAGTAATATTTTCTAATGAAATAATCAAAGCATCTTGCAACACATCACTTGTCACATTTGCTTCATGATTGTTTTCTTGTTGCATGTCTCCTCCTTTTCCCTTCTAAGACTTGCAGTCTTTCTTCAAGTGTCCTTTCTTCCCACATTTCCAGCACACTATCCCCGATCTGGACTTGGATTTGCCTTTCCCTGACTAAATGCGATATCCTGGGCTCTTACCTTTTTCCATTTTTCGTCCCCTAGTCTCTGCAATCAAAGAATTACCTGATGTATCACCGAAGCTTTTCTGTCGCATTTCCTCGTTACGAATTGCACCGACAACATCATCAAACTTTATAGTACTAGATCCAGAGACAGAGTTACTAATGGCCATAACTAAACCATTCCAACTTTCTGGCAATGAGCATAGAAATAACAGAGCTCTAACTTCATCATCAAAAGTTACCCCTACAGAACTTAACTGACCAGTAACTATATTAAATTCATTTAAATGATCAGCAACAGATCCACCTTCTGACATCTTCATATTAAATAACACTTCATAAGAAATACCTTATTTGAGGCTAACGATTTTTCATATAGTTTGGCCAAAGCCGACATTAAACCCTGTTGGCATTTCCTTTGAAATATTAAATTCTACCGACACCGCTAGGCACAACCGTATTGTTCCAAGTGCCTTTCTGTCAAGAATATCCCATTCTGTGCCTGTCATACTCGTCATCTTCTTTGTATTTCCGCTCAATGGTAGGCACAAATATTTCTGATACAAGTAATCTTCCATATGCATCTTCCTCAGCTGGTAGTTTTGGTCGTTAAAATTTTCGACCCTAAACCTACCATCTTCCGCCATTGCTCCCACTCAAACCAGGAACCCTTCTCTCCTATGAGTTTATTATCCAAATAGACCTTCGGCTCTGATACCAGTTGTTAGAAAATTATATATTACAGAGAAATGGAACATATAAAATATTGCAGAAATATAAACACAAAAAACACATAAAACAAGAGAGACACAGAAAATACGTGGTTCACCCAATTTGGGCTACGTCCACAGAGAAACAACCAGTCCTTCCTTTTATATTATCCAACAAAATGAAGAGATACAACCTACAGTAGATCCGTTGTAATTCCCTCTTCGCTCTCACACAATCTCCTCTCTCTTTCTTGCTCAGAATACACATCTACATAACCACAATACAATTCCCTCATATATAGCAAGGGGTTGCCTTCTAGGGAAAAAAAACCCTAAATTAAACATAACTTCTACCATGAAATTTCCGCCTAATGAACGGCCCAGATTGACTACGAAATTATAGCATTTTACAAGGAAATTTTACATCTATTTTTTAGCTTCGGGACCCCCCCCTGGCGACACGCAAAAACAGGGGGCGTTTCCGCCCCATTACGAACTGGGGTCCAATGCGACGATACCTTTGAATAAAGAAGATAATCAGGCTCCACACCCAATAGTTTATATAGCAAAGGATTGGGGCTTGAGTATTTGAACTTGTTCACGCTCACACACAAATCTGCGTAGACCATTCTATGATCTACTGGGTTAAAAGTAGCGAGCTTGCTTAAGCCAATTTTTATCATAACAAATCTGGAGACTCAGTTGGGGAGCCAACCCTTGATCATATGAATCTCTTCTCTTTGTCATTGTTTTGGTTTTCTAGTGCTTGATTTTCCTTCTTTGGGTGTTTGCGACCATTCTGGGTCGTTATATCTCTAGAGAATCTTATATTTTTCCCGATCTCACTCAATTTTTTCTTTTAGATTCATTTTTCCCATCATCACTTGCTTGCAGGAACTTACATGGCAATGATTCTACTCGTTGCTTGGTGCTAGTGCTTTTTAGAGTGAAGATTTCACTTGGTATTTGGCCTTATCAAAGCGAAGGTAGCCTAGGATTAGGTTTTTTTAGGGCTTCTATCTCAAATCTGGATCTAAATTTTTAGGTTTGATCTCTCCTTGTCTTCTTGAGTTAGATCTACTGTCAATTTCTTTCAGATCTGATTCTTTGTTTCGGATTTGCTCTCTTTTGAGTGCTCAGGTTCTTGGTAAAGCTTATTTCGTTTGGAGTTAACCTTAGTCGCTTAAATAAATTTTAGAACTTTTGGATCTGTATGTTAGTGTCATTCGCAGTTGTTGATTTTATCAGATTTGATCTTGTTCCTTATTTGTGAATTTGATCCAACCAAGTTTTAAGGGTTTCTTTGAGGCCTTTCTTATTATTGTTTTTGGGGTTCTTTTCCCAAGAATTGAATCTCTGTTTCAGATATTTCTTCATTTCTTTGTCAACAGTACTAGTCAAGTTTTTTATCTCCATTCGATTGGTGAATTTTGTTTTTTTTTATTGTTTATTGTTTGTTGAGTTTCTCATCCAATTCAAGTCATTGTTTCGCTTGCTTTCGTTTGTATTTGGTGGAGTTTGTCTTCATTTGGTTGTGGTTGTGCAAGTCAGCACTAGAAAGGTTTTTTTGAGTGATTTTGATCCATTCTTATCATTAGATTTGAGATTCTTTAATTACTGCCGATCCTTGTTAGTTTATCCTTGAGTTAGGGTTAAGGGTTTTGACCTTTGTATACCATTGTCTCTTTATACATTGAGATACATCCCTACTTGATTTGCATTGTCTTCTTGCTCTTCATCTGCTTTCTTGCTTGTGTTTGAGCTCTCCTTTTCGTTTTCAAATCCCAAGTCTTGAGCTTTTGAGTGTCTTGTGTTCTTTCTTGGGGGTCATTTTTGTTGTTCTTTTGAGTGAATTTTTTTGGATTCTTTTTTAGTTTGGGTTATTGTCCACTTAGTGAATTTCATAAGAGTTAGTAAGAGTGTTTGTAGAAGTTGTTTTCACTGGAAAAAGGAAAAATACTCTTTACCATCCTATAGTTAATTTTCATTGAATTGGAAAGTGAATTATGCATTGGCATGTCGCTGCATTAGGTTACTACTAACAAGAGCTTATTCACACCATTCAAGTTTCACGCCACTACCAAACTGAGTAAATAACAACCACTGAATTAATAGCTTTAATAAAATTCATTAGTCTTGTCTTTTATTTTTCTAGTAGCACGCCAAAATTAGCTTATGCTAGGGTTTTGGAGCTAGGAGTGTGAGTAAACCACTGCAAGACCACAAAACCAACTTAGTAGTTTGTGATAGGGAGATTAAAAATCCTCCACAATCCCACGGGAAAAACCAAAGCCTGTCATAAACCCATTCAAGGGGGGGTTAGGCTTAGGTCACGGTGTGAGCGGTTCTCCTTGAGGCTACCCAACTCATGTTAGGGAATCCCATGCCAACAAATGACTACCTAAAAGCCCAAGATTCGTGAACCCCGATGGAACAGAGGCACCTTAGTGGCCATTCATAAGGAAAATATCCTATAGTTGGTGGCTGTGGGTAACCACCATCCGTTTACCCTACCTTTCACTCGACCTATCTGCTTGCGGAGTTGAGATCCCGCAAGTAAGAAGTTGTTTGGAAGACCATCTAAAACATAGTACTAGGATTTGTTTGTGTGTCACTGCATTCCAAGGACTTTCTAGTGTGTATTGTTTGGTCTGAGTCTTAATTTAGCCATAGGGATGTCTTACTAACTTATTCGGTTATTAAATTTATAATCACCATGAATAAATGAAGTTGTTTTCATTCTTGTAGACTGTTAGGCCCTTCTCCTGAAGAGGAGGGTCCACCAACACATAGAGGTAGGTTAATTTCTACATTGGAAGACTTAGAACATACTCAGGTTGGGGAGGATAACGTTGGTCCTACTGAGGATGATTCTATTACTATTGAGGTAATTGATGAAATTCCCTTACCACATTTCAATCCACATTTTACTAACCCTCTTGGCCTAGTTTTACTGCAGTTGAGGCCTGACGGTAGTGAGCCTTATTACATACAAGTCCCTTTCATGGATAGTGAAATCACTTCTTGTTCTACAAAGGGGGTAGGCCCCACTTTACCTTCTGAAGAAACAACCTCTGTTTCCATGTCATATGGGGTCTATACCTCCTTCTACACCTCTTACTTCTACTTGAGGCATTCCCCAAGTGACCTCTGTGACCTCATCAAGTTTTCCATATTTGTCTGTGCTAGTGCCTTTTCCTAACTTCGCATTTGGAGGAGAGACAAGCTATAATCACCTACGGGAGATGGGATATTTACTCCTAGTTCATCTCAACCTATAGTTCCTAACTTGGGTATGGACATCTTTACCTCAAGAAGCATTACGAGAGAAACATCCATTGCCTCTAGTCAGCCTGGAGGGAACTTTGTTTATGGAAGTACATGCCAACCCAATTCAAGTTCTATGTTTGGAGGGGCACCTTTCTCTAGAACTTCCTTCTTATCTGGAGGGGCCATTATACCTAGGAGTAACATCCCCACTACCACTTCCACCCCTATGAGTTCTAAGGCTTATACTAATGCTTCTATTTCTATGAGTTCTAATGCTTATACTAATGTTTGTAGATGATCCCTTAGATTATAATTTGCTCCTTGGTTGTAGTTGGCTTTATGCCATGTATGTTATTGTATCTTCAGTGTTTCATGTGCTTCACTTTCCCCATGAAGGCAAGATTATCACGATTTATCACCTATATTATTGTATATCATCGACTAAACTAACAACTATAGGTAATATTATACCATTTGTTAGAGATAACACTAGTAGTTGTTGAAAAGTGTGCAATAAGAAATGCTTGTTGAGAATGCAACAAGATGATGGAGCTTAGTGGAAAGGAGTCGCCTTCACTAAGTGGGCCCGCAGGCAAATTATGGCGCAAGTTCTATTTTTGGATCCCAGTAGGGATGATCACAGCAGGAGTGACCACAGCAGGGATGATCACAGCAGGAGTGACCACAGCAGGAGTGATCACAGTAGGAGTGATCACAGCAGGAGTGATCAAAGTCTATTTTTAGACTGGCTGTCAAAAATAGAAAAGTCAAATATTATTGTCTCATAATAATATTTGGACTATAAACTTGATCTTATTCTCTTGGAGCACTTCAGTTTGAGCTACATATGTGGCACATGCAGCTGATAGAAGGAAATACATTTTCTTATGTGTTAGTTGAGTTGTTGCATGCATGACTTCAGTTAGAACTCAATCAGTTGAGTTTGGTGGAGTTGATTGTAGAGTTGATGGAGTTGTGTTCAGTTTGACTTGGTTAAACTAGTTGTAATTAGTCTAACTATAGATAGACTAATGATGAGTTGTTAAACTAATTATTAACTCATAATGCAACTATAGAATACATGAGTTAACTCAGTTGCATGTTAGTGCACGTTCAGTTCAGGAGGGACAGGTGTTAGAGGATCAAATTGCTATCAGTTGTGACTATAGTTGTGCATGATGATTTGCACAATCAAAGGGATTGAGTATGCTAATGAATTGGCCAATACCAAGTATTATAGCCTCTTCTCACATCTTTCCCAGTGTGAGTGATTCTTTGGAGGTTAAATACGAGTTTGGTAAACCATTCTCATTCATTCTCTTGCAGGTATTGTGCAGTGGAGGCAGGCAAGCAGCGGGGGAGATTTGGAGATCAGATCTGAGCTGTATTGTGTGTAACATGTGGATATAGTATTGAGTACTTGTGAGGAGTATTGTACTATGTATTGTTATATGATTCAATCAATAAAATATACAGATAGCTGGGGTTTTAGCGAGATGCCTTCCCCGGGAAAATACTGTGTTGATATGTGCGATTGATGCTTCTATGTGTGCCTGTGAATGTTTCTGCTTCTGTAAATTGATGATCAACATAGAGGAGGTTATGTATTATGCATGTTCTGCTTATAAGTGTATAATCAGGATAATCTCTGTGAATATGTGTCATATTATTCAAAATTTCTACATGGTATCGAGCTGCTTGATTTGTAGAAGAGAATTTTACAGGATATCAAGTGAGGATTGATCATCGGATCTATTATTCAGAAAGTGTTTACATTTTATTTCTTCAGACAAAGTCTGTAATCGGGCCAGGTAGCCTCTGGATTCATCCTTCTTTTGGAAGGTGATATATCCGGTGAATGCCCAGACAGTCAATCTCTGTACAAAAAATACTTTGTTCTCACAAATTTTAGATCAGAAGTGGTTGAGTTTTTGAGCTGTGGAATGGCGCTCAAGGATAAAACTCAGAAACATTAAGTGTAAGAATGGAGACAGTATGCCCAAGTATCTCACGAAGTTCACCCAATGCCGGGATGAGCTGGGAAGTGTGGGGGTGACTTTCGGATGAGGATGGTGAGTCTAACACTCCTTGACCTTCGTAAGAGTTGGCATAGCTACCAGGACTCGGTGAATGGAAGGGAGAAACTGCCAGGATGGGAGAGACTTTGGTCGGATCTTGTGCAGGAGGAGATTAGACAGAGCACCAGAGACGGTTCTTCATCCATGCAGGATGAGGAGAACTGTGCCTTAGCGATTAAGGCGAAGAAGGGGAAGGGGAAGGTTTCTCTTTCCGAATCCAGTTCTTCCAATGATGGGAAGAAGGTTGACAAGGCGAAGGTGAGATGCTTTCGTTGTCATGAGTTGGGTCATTATGCTACTAATTGCCCAAAGAAGAAGTCCAAGAAGGGATCCGGGGAAGGATCTGAAGGTGAGGCACTTGCTTCACAGTTTGAGTTGGATTTCACACTCTTCGCATGCATGGTTTCATCCATGGTGGGAAGTGGTTGGTTTCTTGACAATGGAGCTTCTTTCCACATGACCGGTGACAAAATTTTGTTCAATACTTTGGAGGAGAAATATCTCCAGATACTCATAGCAATGGGTAATGATGAGAAGTATAGTGTCTTAGGTGTAGGCACGTTATTTTTCAGAGGGAGCATGGAGCTCGCCTTACCTTGACCGATGTCAAGTATATACCAGGACTGAAGAGAAACTTGGTGTCAATCACGATGCTAGAAGACAGAGGCTATGATGTAGTCTTCAGTAAGGGAAAGGTTTTCCTTGGACACATCATCACTAGACAGGTGAAGCAGATTGGTTCACGGGTCAAGAACCTGTATGCTCTTGAGGTTCAAGATGCATGCAAAGCCTTGAGCAGTGAGGCAACTGATGGAGACTTGGTGGTTGAGAGGGAGCGTATATTACCTCTCAAAATGCAGAGCCAGAAGAAGTCTCAGACAATTGTGGAGGAGCCATGATTGGTGCAGCAGCTTCAGGAGGTTGTGGAGCAGCCACAACAAGGGAAGCTTGAGTGAAGATCGAGTAGAGACATCTACTCATGCAGAGACCTCCAGTAGGGGGAAACTTCGAGCCAGGTGAGCTAAGGAATCACATGCAGCCATACCTCCAGGTAGGAGGTGGGGCGATATAGAGTGATCGTCCCAAGGAGGAGGGGTAGGATCCTTGAGGTACCCAACCTCTTGGATGAGACCTTGCTACGGGAGCCCCAATGTGTAGTAGCAAGAACTGACTGATTGGGTAGAGACAAATGCGGATGGAGCGGCAGAGAGAGCGACAGTGCAGGGAATCCCAGGACAACGCATAGCTAGCAGGCTGCAGCAATGTGAGAGGCACAAGTGTTTTGCACAGTGCTAGGTGGCACAGAGAGGTGCGCAATGGTGCGAGATGCATGGAGATGTTGCAGTAGCACATATGTCAGAGAGGGAGCACTTGTCAGCAGCAGGTAGAGTTTCAGCATCAGAGGGCGTTTCTATCCCAACAGGGAGGTCAGTTGGGAGGTGTAGTGCGGATGCAATGCTGGGAGATAGAACCAGCAGCAACACGGATGCAGTCAGAGATCAAAGTGACAGAGGCTAGAGCAGTCAAACACTGAAGAGCACAAAGATGCAGAGTCTTCAGTCGACAGAGGCAATAGCAGTCAGAGACTTTGATGACAGAGCAAGTGGACCGGCCAGATGTGTTGCATGGAGAACATTCCAGAGTTACAGGATCGGGTTTGAGAGGAAGCCTTTATTGTTGAGAGGGAGTGTTGAAAAGTGTGCAACAAGAAATGCTTGTTGAGAATGCAACAAGATGATGGAGCTTAGTGGAAAGGAGTCGCCTTCACTAAGTGGGCCCGCAGGCAAATTATGGCGCAAGTTCTATTTTTGGATCCCAGCAGGGATGATCACAGCAGGAGTGACCACAACAAGGATGATCATAGCAGGAGTGACCACAGCAGGAGTGATCACAGTAGGAGTGATCACAGCAGGAGTGATCAAAGTCTATTTTTAGACTGGCTGTCAAAAATAGAAAAGTCAAATATTATTGTCTCATAATAATATTTGGACTATAAACTTGATCTTATTCTCTTGGAGCACTTCAGTTTGAGCTACATATGTGGCACATGAAGCTGATAGAAGGAAATACATTTTCTTATGTGTTAGTTGAGTTGTTGCATGCATGACTTCAGTTAGAACTCAATCAGTTGAGTTTGGTGGAGTTGATTGTAGAGTTGATGGAGTTGTGTTCAGTTTGACTTGGTTAAACTAGTTGTAATTAGTCTAACTATAGATAGACTAATGATGAGTTGTTAAACTAATTATTAACTCATAATGCAACTATAGAATACATGAGTTAACTCAGTTGCATGTCAGTGCACGTTCAGTTCAGGAGGGACAGGTGTTAGAGGATCAAATTGCTATCAGTTGTGACTATAGTTGTGCATGATGATTTGCACAATCAAAGGGATCGAGTATGCTAATGAATTGGCCAATACCAAGTATTATAGCCTCTGCTCACATCTTTCCCAGTGTGAGTGATTCTTTGGAGGTTAAATACGAGTTTGGTAAACCATTCTCATTCATTCTCTTGCAGGTATTGTGCAGTGGAGGCAGGCAAGCAGCGGGGGAGATTTGGAGATCAGATCTGAGCTGTATTGTGTGTAACATGTGGAGATAGTATTGAGTACTTGTGAGGAGTATTGTACTATGTATTGTTACATGATTCAATCAATATAATATACAGATAGTTGGGGTTTTTAGCGAGATGCTTTCCCTGGGAAAATACTGTGTTGATATGTGTGATTGATGCTTCTATGTGTGCCTGTGAATGTTTCTGCTTCTGTAAATTGATGATCAACGTAGAGGAGGTTATGTATTATGCATGTTCCGCTTATAAGTGTATAATCAGGATAATCTCTGTGAATATGTGTCATATTATTCAAAATTTCTACAGTAGTTATCAAAGTGTTGGGCGAGATTGTTTAAACATTCCTCTCTCATGGGAGTCTTTCCTTTACCCCTGCTTGACATTCTTTCTTCATATACCATTACTATCATGCATGTTATCTCTTCTCACACTTGTGGACCCCAGGTCTTTACTGATACTTGGGTGGTGCCTTCTACTTTTGAACTTGATCAATATCATGAGAAAATTACTTTAAGGCAAGCTAAGATTGCCTACCAACACATACAATTAGCATTTACATCTGATACGTCAAGTGACGCAACTATTGAACCACTTGACGATTATCTTGTGCCTATTTGGTCCATTGACCATCCTATTTCCAAAACTTTCTCAACATTCCACTTCCCTATGACGAAGGTATTATGGAATGATGTCAAATCTTTGATCATCCCCAGGTGGATATTCATCATCAATCCTCTTTCCTCCCTCAGGTAGATTGTATGGGTGAATAAACTAAAACCCTCGTTTCCTATGGAAACACTAACTATTCCCTTTCCCCTACATTGGGTTTTACTCTCTCTTGTGACAGGAATTCGACGAACATTTCAGAAATTGTCCCTATTAATATTTCCATGAAATCAAGTATCATATAAAATATCTTGATTGGGGAAGAATGCACTCCTTGTGAAATTAAAACCTATGTTTCCATATTCAAAGAGTTTCGTAACATTTTTTCTAGGTCTTATGAAGAGATGCCTAACATTGATCCCTCGATTGTTCAACATGATATTAAAATTTTTCCTAGAGCTAAACCTATTAGGAAAAAGATATGGCCGATAAACCTTAGGAAGGAAGTTGCTATTAAAGCAGAGGTTCAAAGATCATTAGATGTTGGTTTTATTTATCTGGTACCCTTGACAAAATAGGTTTCTAATCCTGTTTTGGTTGATAAGAAACAAGGGATGATTAGGGTTTGTGTATATTATCGAAACTTGAATTTGGCTTGTCCTAAGGATAATTGTCCAACGCCATTTATAGACCAGATCCTCGATGAATACATATTACCTGTTTTTTCTATCTATTTGTTGTTGTTGTTGCTAGCGGGGAAAGAAAATCAATTGTAACTACAAACATAGTGGGGAATGGGCAACACATATATGAAGGATGAAGGATGACATTCATGGCAACCAATATTGAAAGGTGAAAATTTGAATTTGAATTTGGGAGCATTTCCATTGCATTAATTCACATCGCCTGTCGCTGGATGGATGGGAGTCAGGGGTTATGTCGGTCACCTAGTGTTTCGCAGTAATCAGAAATCCCTTTATGGCCATACCATGGCTCTGGTTGCCCATCCAGGTGCACCGTCCATATCAGGGAGGCAGAGGTATGTCACGGGTACTGTCAAGGCTATTAAATAACGTATAGCCTGCTAAATATTGGTTATCCACAGGGATATCATTACCAGGTTGATGTGGGAATGATAGCTTGTTTTCGAGGACTAAGGTTTGAATTTGACAAGCATTTTACCCATCATAAAATTAAAATATTTCCATAATTGTTTCTTGTAATGTGCATTGAAATATGTATATTTGATAATTAATTTTTTTTCAAAAACATTATTAATATCTTTTCAAATCCTTGAAACATGAAATACTCCATTACTAATTATAAGCATAACAATATTTTTCATGTTCATTTTCATACTGTCTTATGAGATGTGTTTAACCCACCTCTATGGCTCATTTTAGTTTTTCTGCATTTTATGCCATGTTTATTACATTTAGATAATTTTTTCAAGCGAGTTTATGAAACCAAACATAATTTTGTAAATCAAACTTTGGAAACGAAATATGTGTCCTCTCTATATGGCATACGAAATATGTGTCCTCTCTATATGGCATTGCATATGATTTTTTTGATTTGAAATATTAATATAGATAGAGGAAGCTTTGTATTTTTATGATATCCCTGATTGCATTTGTTTTGTAAATTTAAAAAAAAAAAAATGAAAGGAAAAAAAGATTTGTACTATGTTGCAATATATCACGATTTTGTTTTTAATAAATAAGAGTAGAGAACTAGAATTTAGAAAAAATAAATAAAATTCTTTGTAATGTTTGATATATATTGTAATGTTTTTATACTTAAATTATAATTATAAAAATGATTTAATATATCTTTTATTTTAATTTAAATATTTTTATAAATTTTATATTTATGTATATTGAAAAGTTATTTTATTTTAGGTTGTATATCCTATTTATAAATACAAGTAAGATTGTGATTGTGATTTTTTAAAATAAAACATAATTATGTTCTACATTTATTATATCTAGTTTTTATTTTAAATATAATTAAAAAATTATATCTTTTAATTAAGTTTAAAGGTATATTTATTTTGGAATAGATTTTTAAAAATTTTAATGTAATTATCAATAATTATTTGGTGGATGGTAGGGATTTAATTTTTATGGAATATTTTAGAATATTCATACTAATATACACAAACTAAAATTTGAGGTTTATCTCCATGCTGTATTTTTTTCATTAAATTGATTAAATAAAAGAAATAGTCATATAAACAAGCATCATATGAAGTGATTTATGGTTTTTTGGACATGGTGTACTCACAAGTCATAGTATTGGTCCATAATATTGTAATAGAGCCAATTTAGAAATTAACAATCTCCATTGTAAATATCCATGGTTAAAAATCTTATTCCATGCTTTTTAAATGTATAAATGTTTAACTTATATATTAATTGTTTTCATAAATAATAATAATAATAATTTAAAATAAAGTTATAATTTTTTTGCCCATGGGGCTTTGGATTGACCATGAATGGGTGCATTGTTAAGGCACTCCTTGCGATAGGTCACTGGTTCAAATCCCCCGTGGGTGCTTACCTACCAAAAAAAAAATAGTTATAATTTTCTAGTTTTTATGATTTTTGTAATTTTAGCAACATGAGATGTCTCATGTGGTAAGTGTTTTTCTCACTGCACTAGTGATGTGTTTATTTTCATTTTTTTAAATCACTTATTTTACTTTGTATTTTTTATTAGATTATGTAATTCTTACTTTGATTCACATTATGGGTCTATGATTGCTTATTCCATATTAAAAAGTGGATTTGAATAAAGATGTATGTCGCTACATCATATATGTGTTCAATGAATTATTATCATTTTATTTAAGCAAGTACAATATGAGGAAGGCTTTTTCTTAGGTTTAGGATATGGATCCACTATAGTTTTAGTTTTGGGATAAAGTATTTAAACATTGGATTGAGACTTAGGGTTTTAGACTTAAGCTTATGGTAGGAAAGAATAAGTTGGTGTATGTAGGTTAGAGATTAGCTTATGTACTTTAAGATAAAGTAGGCTAGCCTAGGTTAAGGTAGGATATGCTAGATTAGGTTAGGTGGCTAGGTTAGATTAGATTAGGCTAAGTTAAGGTAAGACTTAGGTAGCCTATGGCAGGTTATTCTACCATAGGTTTGGTTGGGCAAAACAAGGCTAGCTTTGTAATAGTCCCTCGTTGATTTCCTTTGTAAATAAACAAAAATAATAACAAAGGTCATGTGACACATATTCCAAGCTAAATGTTAGGCAAAACATAGTGATGGGGATCATTGGTGATTAATTAATGGCTATGGAAATTGGCAAAGACAAAGTGACATTAATTGGCCTTTATTTATGAAAACAATGGAAAATACGAGAAAAGAAAGGTGAAAGGTCACATAATTGCATGAGGAGGAAATTGAAGGAAAATTAAGGAAAAATGAAGAAAGTAGAGGTCGCAGTGAAAAAAAGGCTTCTGAGGATCAGTTCATAACTATTGTCAGTTCAGTCTTTGGCTTTCTTTTACTCTCTCTCTCTCTCTCTCTCTCTCTCTCTCTCATACTCATGCACACTTAGAGAAATCTTGGAGCATTGTTGGAGCATCCTTGGAGCACTCTAATTTTCATTGGATTTGGAGAAAGAAGGCAAAGGAAAGCAAAAAAGAGCAAGGGAACAACGGGATCAACAACTACAGTGAGATTGCCTTGCAGGTATCGAATTGCATGCGTGATTTCCTTGCTAGTTTTGGCATGCATGGTATATGCATGTGGCTATTTGGTTATGATTTGTCATTGGCTTGGCGAATTGCGTGGATTGACAATTGTTTTTCCTAGCCTTGTCATTTCCTAGATAGCCATGGTGTTGTGGGTTTTTCCACTTGTTGTTTTTTATTGGTGCTCAAGTTCCTTATGGTTGTGGGTTGAGTTACTAGTTCCTAGAGTCGTTGGTTAGAACAAATGCTTTGGAGCCATGGAACAATTTAGGTTGAGTTACTAGTCCTTGAGACTAGGTTAGACAAACACTTTGGAGCTTTGCATGGGTTGAGTTACTAGTCCTGGAATCATGTTTTACAAATGCTCTAGAGCCCTAGAAGGTTATGGGTTGACTTATTAGTTCTTGGAGTCGCGGTTGGGACAAATGCTCTAAAGCCTCGGACAGCTTAGGTAGAGACCGATCTGGTTGGTGTTAGTGATCTCCGACAGTGAGGTGGAATCACTAGTTGAGGGTTGAGGTGGTTTGGCCTCTTGAAGCCCTGGTTTGGTTTTGTTTGGTTTATTCCATGAGATCCCACATTCACGCTTGGAATATGGGGCAGGGGTGATTAGTTGAAAGAGATATTTGGTTCAGCCCAATCTATGGTCGAGTGGTCTATGGAAGTCCCTGACTTAGTTGGATTTTGCATATGTTAATAAGAACTCTTTTCCTCTTGTATTTTGATGAGTAATTGCACTTGTTATTATGTGGCTTTGATGGATGTTCTATCATTGTTTATGTGTTGTTCATTTGTTGGTTATATGATGTATATTGGTTATGGCTCTTTATGTGTTTTGATTTATTGATGAGTGTTTAATGAATGCATGAGCTAATAGACGTTAGTGCAACTATTATGATAGAGCATTAGACCTTCTTGACGATTCTCATATAAGTATCAGACGCCCATGTTTAAATATGCATTCATGACTTATAGATTACATGTTCACCATATGTTTGACAAAATGACTATCATGGTTAGGCCTGGTTAGGTCAAGTATTTGATTAATTTTTATATGAATGGCTTTGTCTTGATGTCATTTATCATTCTGGAAAGTCTCACTGAGTTTTGGACAGTGGTCTAGAGGTTGACCTGGAATTTAGGCTCAGAATCTGGGACCGCATGCTCTGAACTGGACATTTTAGGTTGCAACTACATGGATGTAGGTTTGTGCATGCCTTCGGAGGCTTCCAATAGCATGGAGTGCTTTTTGTGGGAGCGATTAAGGACCCAGGTCAGAGAAAAGGGCGTCATGCTCAGGTTTTGACCACCTGGGGTGGTTACTCAGCCTTTGACCGACCTGTAGCCCCTGTAGAATGTTATGAGTTGTCAATTTGTCTTTCGTAGTCAACTGAGCTTCATTAACGAGACCTACAAAGTTAGGTAAGGTCATAGTAGCTCCTCCTCTCATGTTTAGCCCGACAGGCTGGTGAAACTGGGTAGATATGGAAGGGGTGGTTACATAATGGTATCAAAGCGGGTTTCCATTCTCTTTTGGTGATATCTGATACCACAAAATGGTATTAGACCTCTCAGGTTCAACATTTGGACTAGATGGGAAAAATGTGTTTGTCATGCATACATGTCAGTTATATATGTGTTCATTATGCATGCATTGTGATTGTCATTGCTGTAAGTTGTGTCATCATGTAATCCAGATTGATCTTGTAAATGAGGTAGCCTCCCCTGAACTTCATTAATGTATGTTGATTATGTTTGTGTTTGGTTTATCTGACATGGTATGCTTTCATATTAGTGGAGGATCAAAGATGACAAGCAAAATGGTTGGCTACAGCTCACGTGATTCTCCCAATAGATTAGATGAGTAACATGGTGATGAGTACTCCCCTGACATATTAGACACATTTAGAAGTTTGAAAGAAAATATCTGAAGTTATAAGGTGGATAATGATAGAATAATGAGTCATAGGAAAGACTTACTAGGGAACATGAGAAACAAGTAGAGGTTAATGCATTGATCCTTCAGAGTCTATCAAATTTGCAGAGATAAGGACAACTTACGATCAATCATGGACAAGAGGAAAGGAATAATGGGGCATATGGTAGCATGTAACACCCTCCTCCCACATCTACCCAAGTAACCGACCAACTGGGGTAAACATGCAAAGAGAGGCTATTGTGATTGGATTCAACCTCCTATGTGACCTTAAGGAAATGGAATCGACGGAAACACAACATATAGAACTTCCACATCAACTATAGGACCCCTGATAACCATACCAACACTTCAGGCAACATTTTTTGCACACTTGCCCTCTGGACGCTCTCATGCTATGGGCATGCCAGCGTCCAGGGACCTTTGGATGCTCTCACAGGCCTACAAGCTAGTGTTCAGGGACCATTTTGTCCAGTTTTGTGCCAGCGTCCCCGGGATTTGAGCCACTTTTTCAGGTCCAGAGCCCAGGTCACTGCCCAAAATGGATTGACATCTTCAAAGTATTAAATAACAGGTAAACAATGATGCAAAAACAATTAGTTGAACAAGCCCTTAACAAGACCCCTACTAGCCATGACAATAATTTCTTCAAACATATCATAAACATGTAAACTACGGGTGTGTTGAAGCCCCGAAAATCGGGTCTACAACAAGGGGGATACCCACCCGGTCCGGACCTTGGTTAGCAGCTCCTTTTTCGTTTGGTATAGTGGGTCCGATTGGGGATATGGGACCAGTTTCCCAATTTATGTGTGTGTGTGTGAAGAATTGATATTTCCCTTCTAAAAGTTCCTAAGTGAGATGCTATAATTCTAACTCTAATCTAATAACATGTAAATGGTATTCTAATAAGCAGAAATATCTAAGTTTACACCAACCCAGGGTATAATCCTTCTGTTATGCGATCTAAAGTGATTTCATATAACAATTGATAATAAAGATCATTCAACTGTTATGAGAAAAGAATTCAATACAGATAAACCACTTCGTATAAAAAGTTAGACGAAACAGTTGTGAAAGGCATATCGCATAATAAGCTATTCATACATTAAGCATAAATAAATAGCTATCACCGTACAAAAGTGCCAAATGATAACTCAAGCATTCACACATCAATATATAAACAACTAAACTTGAATATCACTTTTAACACAAAGGCATAAATAGTTAAGAGATAGAAGTACCATTTATAACTAGTCCTACTCATGAGCTTCAAGCGATAATGATTTATCTCTTCGTAACCCAATATCCACTAAGAGTACAGAAGTGCAACATCAGTAGCAGATATTAAATACAGATATCGATAAAACCTGTTCCATTCATTCATCAAAACCTCCACATAGGGTACAAAACTGCATGTTCTGGGGATAAGTTTTTGACAAATTTCAGGACTCTTCTCTAAATGCATGAGAAGGGTTTAAATACTACTAGCTAAATCTAAAAATAACTTATTACAAAAATGTAGGATGTAGTTTAAATGACCATCCTCACTTTGGGCAAAAAAAAAAACAAAATTAAAACTAAAACTAAATCTAAAATTAAAATTACTAACTATTTATGTATCTGCTCCTTGAAGTCGCACGCGTTCAACATCTGTTTGAGAAGAGTCGGCTGACTGATTTCCGATTTTAGTTGTGCTGCGAAAACAGAATCGGTAAGAGCTGGCGCCATCTTCTCGGCAGAATTGATGATACACTTGAGAGTCATCCACTGGCTGTGTGGCTTTACCAAGTACATCCAGTAACAATCCCAATTCAACTTGGTTAACCTTTGGATTGATTCTGCCTTTTCTTGAGCCTTCTGTTTCCAATCGGCTTGTAGTTGTTGTACTTTAGGTAGATACCCTGGAGTGGTTTCTGAGATCAGGTTTTCCCTATGCAGATTTTCATTTATACAATCAATAACGCTGTTTGCTGCCGTGGCCGCTTCTTCTGCTACTTGTTCTGCTTTCCTGAGTTGTGCATCCCATTTATTAAAGAGCATTTCTTTGTGATTGTCATTGATCCTTGGTGTGCCTGCTCTTTTTACCTCCTCTGTTTCTTGCCAAGTCAAATATTCAGTAACTCGTTTATCAATTAAATCATAATCATTTCGTAAATCTACGACTTGATTAGTGATTTTATCGCTTATTTCACAGTAAGAGCTCCATTGTGATATTATTTGGCACAATGCTTCTTGTTGCTGCAGTAGTTGATCATTCAAAGAAATGGATTATGTGATGAATTATGTAAGTTTAGGATCATCCTTGTGCATCTCCTGCATATCCCGCAACTGTTTTTCTTTATGAGCCAAACTATTCTGGTAGTTTATCTGCATTCGTTGGAAGTCCTACTGTAGTCTTTCAAGCTATTTCTGTGCTTCGTTGTTGGCATTGGCTTGTTGCAACTGTTGTTGCAAAACTCGTATCTGGTCTTCCTTTTCTTTTAGCAGTTGTTGTACCTCAGATGCTTTATCAATGGTTGCAGAGGCATATGCTCCTGCGATCTGAGATAATTTGGTGAGATTCTCAGTGGGATCGGTAGTAGGATCTTGCCATAGGACGTCTAATTGTTCTGCCTCATGAGAGAGCACGTTTTCCAATTTCCTTTTCTTCCTTTGTCTTCTCACTACTGCCTTGTGTTGCGGACTATAAAATACATCAAGAGGAGGAATTTCTTCTATCTTGAGGATGAGTTCAGAGGATGGGGTGATGGGAATATATTCCATCTCTGGGGCATTGCTAATTGTTCCTGTGATTATATCTTCTGTTGCCTGTACATCACTTGCAGGTGTCTTTGTACTTGGTCCCTCTAGATTGATCAACTCATTGAAGGTCTCCCATTCTTTATCTAGTTCGGTTCTGTTTGATGATGGCTGAACAATGAGAGGGGAAGGATCTGTTTGTGGGGAGGTAAAAACCTATTGCTGTGAGAGCTCTTTTGATTGGGCAGTATCCTTTACTGACCCCTCACTTTTACCATGCTCACTTTCTGATCTCTTGGAATGTTCAGGTGTTTCTTTCCCAGATTTAGATTTAGATCTATTTGTGCCTGAACTTCCACTAAGACTAATACTTGGAGTTGGTTCCCTTACGGGTTCCAAGCGTAGTTTTTCAACAGGGATACTAGCTAACCTCCTTTCCCTATATATCTTGAACTGCTGAAATTCTGCTGGAGGAAATCACATTTGGGCCGAATGCAGAACTTCTTCAAGTGTATTTTTCTATTGGAACATGTCATCAAAAAGATCTTCTTCTTTAGAAAACACCTTTATTTTGACTGCAGTAGTGAAATTCTTAGCAATATCATGAGGGTCGAACGGTCTTCCTGGAAACTTGAATAATTGTAGACACGTTATGTTGTTTACTTCGTTGAATGCATGGCCTACATCAAATAGTGAGAAGGCCCCACAGGCTAAAGGAAATTGTGGCCAAATAGCCTTCTTTTTGTCCTTCAAATCTTTAGTCAAACCTCCTTCTCCACAGGTTTGATAAGCAATTTCTCGTGCCAAGAGTTTGTCAGGAACATACAAAGGTAGGACGTGCGGGGGAGCGAGGCTTCCGAATACCCTAACATATGTAAACAGTTCTTCTCCGAACCATCTCGCAACAAGGAGTATATCTACCTCTGCTTCAGGGGAAAACCTTGGAACATCTTTATCATACAACATTTTGTATAGGGGCAACATGATTCCATGACAGATCTTGTAAAAGAATGGAGTGAACTTAGAATCCCACAACTCTTTGTGATGAACATGAATGGGTAAGGGGTCTTGAATTGTCCATTTCCAACCCATCACAGGAAACTTGGAAATATAACAAATCGCATCCATGACATATGCAGACAAGTAAAAAGGGGGATAGATTCTCTGAGAAATAGTTCTTTTAGACCGGTAATTTACAATGGCTGTGACTAAATTATCAGACAATTTTTTAGCCCAACCCATTATAGTAGCATCGATGGCGGCATCCAATAATGGTAGCCATTCAGAAGATTTTTTTTTAATATCTGGCTTCCCAAAAAATCTACAGAGCATAGCAGCAGCAAAGCAATACGGGGAGGTGAGAGAACCAGTACTATACATACCATGTTTGTCCTTTTTTAGCGGTTCATCTCTCCTTGACCAATCTTTGATGGTTTCTGCCAGGTCTTGATTTTCTTTGGCAAATTTCTCCATAAACTATTTGTTATAAGTCGCCTGTGGCTCTGGAAAATGGTACATGAGCCTCAAATCTTGTGAAGTGAATGAGCCAATGAGTCCTTGACCCTGAGTCTTAAACTGTCTATCTCTGATATCCGTGCTATCTAGTATCCATTTAACCATGTCTGTGTATGGAAGAATTCTGGGCCTCGCCGCTATCCTGTGTAAGAATGAACAAGCCAGTTCTGTGATGGACGCCTCAGAAGAACTATGTGAGCCTGCAGTAGCCTCGACCTCCATTACTCTGGGATTCTCTTCCTCAAGTAGATTGTACATGCCTTCCCAGGTAGCAATACCAACGTCTCTATTACAGGCGGTGTCTGTATACAAGGGCGCCATTTCTTTCTCTTCAGAGCTCGGGGCTTTGCCTTTCTTTCCCATAGTATTCTGCGTACTGCTTTGTATCGTTCTCTGCTCTCCGTTCCTGCAATTTACAAGTGAAGTGAGAATAATGATAAGAAAAGGTGACGGGAAAGTCTTAAATGCTGAAAACATATAAAATATACCACCTTACATGAAATGACTTCTTGATAAGCACAAAACCCTATTTCATTAATGATCGGCAACTAACTCATTTAATTAGCATTAAAGCGCATAACCAGGTCTCAGTTTATGGAAAATACTTTTTTGAACAACGAGCTCGAAAGATCTATAATGAAGCGATTTTGCGATTTGCTTCGCAATATCGCAGATCACAACATCGCAGAATCACCACATTGCTTGCTCGCTATATCACAAATTCATAATATCGCATTATCGCATTATCGCATTGCTACTCAATCGTAAAATCAGAATATTGCAATATCGCATAATCGCAATATCGCAGGAGCGTGGCATATGACAATTTTCGTTAATTTGTTTTCCGCGAAATGCGATTTGCGATATGTGCCATCGCATATCAGTGGTTTTAAAGTTTTTCAACGTAAGCAGTCTTTGATGCATGCAATGCGATATATGTTTGTAGTCCCGTATCGCGATCTCGCAGTCTTAGAATTCGACTTGCAAAGAGGTACCCTATTATCCTTTTACGATGCAATATTTCCTAAGGAATAATTCTATTTTATCATAAAACTTAAGCTTTTTTAGATTTTTCAAGGGAATTTTCTTAAGTTTTTGACAGTAAGTTTTATTAAAAAAGGAAATACAAGCACCAATTGATTTTTTAAAATTTTGACTAAGGGTCCCCACTTATTTAGTATTAGTAATAACACTAAATAAGAAGGGGGGTTGTTGCTGGCCACAACAGGGTGTAAACAACAAATTTAAGCATAGGGATCTCATAATTATATAAGAATCACTAAGAACCATTGTTCCCTCATGTCATTTGTTGCATTATCATCTATTAGGTCATAGATACATTGTCCATTCATTTACAAGTAAAAATATGATGAGAGCCATACATAGTTATTGCCATAAAACATATACATAACCAACATATTAACAACGGAAATACCATAAATACATCAGCATAGAATCCACATATAACCCAGTACATTTACACATGAAAACCAAAGGGATGAATTTCTCATTGATGAATGTAGAAACCAATCAGGGATGGGACTACCACGTTCCACCCAACCATAGATTAGCTGATCCAAATCTCTCTTCAACCAATCACCCTTGTGCCATATTCCAAGCATGAATGTGGGAATCATAACCATCTGAAAATAACCAAACAAGCATGGAGGCTATCGGAGTTCTCCACCTACATTGTGAGGAATTTGAGTGCCTCCTACTCTATCAGGCTTTACCGTGCTCCACAGTCTGATCCAAGGATCAATAGGGCCTACACCAAGACCCACTCTCCAGGCTTTACTGTACATCCCATCCTGGGACTACTAGGCCTAACGAAGATCAATCCACCTCTTGGCTTTACTGTATATCACACCATTCACTGGCAAGGATTCCTAAGCTCACCAAGGCACACAATATTAGCTTTACCACAACCCACAATCTAGCTTAAGGGTTACTAGGCCAATGTCTTTACCGTGATCCACAGTCTGGTTCAGGGACCACTAGGCCATGTGTTTGTCATTTTGGAGATCCACCCCACTCAAATTTGAATCCATTCAATGATCCAGCTCGACCGAAGTATGAGAACCCATCTCATCAAGGCTATCAAGAAATGACAAGGCTAGGCTGAAAACATTGTCACACCTGGAAAAACCCATGCCATGACAGAAAAGAACCACATGCAATACCATGCATGCCAAATCTAGCAAGGAAATCACACATGCAAATCAATACCTACAAAGAATCATGTTGTAGCTGCTTGATCATGCTCTTCCTTTCTTGCTCCTTCCTTCTTCTTCCCTTCTTTTACCTTTCTTGCTCCAATGTCAAGTGCTCCAAGAAAACTCTAAGTGTCCAAGAGTGTGTGAGAGAGAAAGAATAATGAAAGAGCTCCAAAACTAAACTGACAAAAGTCTACCAAGTGATCTGCATAAGCCTTTTTATCAAAGAGGCCTATATTTTATTCATTTTCCTCCTCACATGCAACCTGTGACCTTTCACCTTCCTTTTCTCCTAATTTCCATTATTTTCATAAATAAATGTGCCAAAATTTCCATTTGCCTTTCGAAAACCTTTGTCATTGCCTTTTCCAATTTCCTTTACCCATAATAAGCCGAATGAACACCCACTAGGATGTTTTGTCCACCATTTAGATTGGAATAAGTGTCCCATGACCGTGGTCTTATATATTTTTTTACATGGATTTTTAACCAGGGTTGTTACATAGCAGGTCTCAATTAGGATACAGGCTTGATAGGGATGATACTATTAGAGATGGTAGGTTCTTGGATACACCTGACAGGAGGGATAATGACAATGTATTTCATTCTAGTTCTAGTTTAGAGAGACAAAATATTCATCATCGTCACTATCTATTTAGGAGGAGTGACAAGCAGTACTTTCCAGAGGAGTTCAAGAAAGCAAAGTCTCCTACATTTAATGGAGAAATGAAGAAGTCACAGGATGCAGAAGCTTGGTTGCTTGGGATGAATAAGTTATACAGTTTGCATGATTACTCAGAGAGTATGAAAGCTATAGATACATTCAGTCTTAAATGGAAAGCAGACATTTGGTGGGAAGATGTGAAGAATTTCAGAGGCATTTGGGAAAATGAGTTGAATTGGAGTGAGTTCAAGAGACTTTTCAGGAAGAAGTATCTATTTGAAATATACTATGATGACATGGAAAATGAATTTTATGATTTGAAGATGGTATCTATGACGATGAGGAGTACACTAGCAAATTTTTGGAGTTGTTGAGATATGTGCCTTATCTTAAGGAGGAGAAAGCAAAGATTCATAGATTCATCAGTGGGTTGCCAATATCATTCAAAGATAAGATTGAGTTTGATGAGCCTAGATTGGTGGAGGAAGCCATTGGAAAGTTAAAGCACTCTTATGGGCAATAAAATAGTATTAATGAGTGTAAGCATGATTGGAAAGGTAATGACAAGAATAAGGCAAAGTGGGTTAAGAAGAGAGGAAAACCACATGATATAGATGACAAGGAAAATGCAACACCGCATAAGAATTTTAATGCAACTGACAGAGGACGGGGATTTCAATCTGAGAGGAAGAACAAGGGTGATGGAAGGAATCCTTTACAATGTTGGACATGTGGTAAGGATCATCGCAGGAGAGATTTTCCACAACAACAAGGTGACAGGCCGCAAATTTACAGTGCTCAGGAGGCACAAATAGTTGGGGATTTTGGACAAAATATTCCTCGAATTTATGCAGCATTGGATAATAGGTAGGATAATCATCAAGCATCTATTATTAATATGGAAGGTAAGCTTTTTGATCAATTTGTTTCTATTTTTATCGACCCTATATTTAACTATAGTTATATCAGTCCTAACCTGGTGGGTAAGTGTGCTTTGAATAAAGAAGTGCATGCAAAGTCTTGGTTAGTGCAGTTGGCTACAGGTACTAAGAAAATATTTCATCATTAGAGCTTGTGCATTTGAGTTGAACGGTATGCCTACATCAGCACATCTAAATGTACTTCCATTGGGATCATACATTTTGCTTCTAGGTATGGATTGGTTGTACCTTCACAGGACTAAGGCAGATTGCTATGATAAGGCTATTGAGTGCTTTTTGAAGATGGAGAGAAAATAATCTTGCAAGGTAAGAAGAATCCTACACCAGTGAAGATGGTTATAGCTATGAAGGCAAAGCACAGTAGCACGAAAGGGTGTGTATTGTTTGTAGTTCATATTTCTAGTGATAAAGGTAAAGATGTTGAGGATGCAGAAGTCTTGAAGAGGTACCCAGTTTTGCAGCAGTTTCAGGATGTATTTCCAACGGAGATTTCAGAGTTACCGCCTCACAGGGAAGTGGAATTTTCCATTGAGTTGGTACTAGGGACAACACCAGCATCGAAGGCACTGAAGTTGCAGTTGAAGGAAATTCTTGACAAGGGATACATTAGGAAAAGTGTGTCACCTTAGGGTGCACCAATATTGTTTTTGAAGAAGAAGGATGCTACTCTCAGGTTGTGTATTGATTATAGGTAGTTGAACAAGGTAACCATCAAGAATGTGTATCTATTGTCGAGGATCGATGACTTGTTTAGTCAACTTAAGGGAGAAACAATGTTCTTGAAGATTGATTTGAGATCAGGATATTATTAGGTACACATTAAAGAAGAGGACATCTAGAACATGTATCTATTGTCGAGGATCAATGACTTGTTCAATCAGCATAAGGGAGAAACCATGTTCTTTAAGATTGATTTGAGATTAGGATACCATTAGGTACACATTAAAGAAGGGGAAATCTACAAGACTACTTTCCAGACCAGTTATCAATGTTATGAGTTTGTCGTAGTTAATTTTGGTCTAACTAATTATACAACTACTTTCATGTGTTTGATGAATAATGTGTTGCGTCTTTATTTGGAAAAGTTTATGATTGTATTTATTGATGACATATTGATATATTCTAAGAATGAGGAAGATCATGCATAACACTTAACAACAATGTAAAAAGATTGCTAGGGGAGCATCAATTGTGTGCAAAACTTATCAAATGCAATTTCTTTCAGATAGAGGTTCATTATTTGGGGCATGTGATTTCCAAGGAGGGTATAGCAATGGACCTAGAAAATATCAAAGTTATCACGAAATGGGGAAATCCTAGGAATATGAATGAGGTTAGATCATTCATGGGACTACCAGGTTATTATAGGTGGTTCATCAAGAATTTATCACGCATTTCCTATCCTATTACATCCTTGCAGCAAAAAGGGAAGAAGTTTGAATGGACATAGTAATGTGCATCTAGTTTTGACCAATTGAAGCAGTTGCTTACAAATTCTCCAATTCTAAAGATTGCAGATCTAGACAAAGAATTTGTGGTGTGTACAAATGCTTGCAAGAGAGGACTTGGTGGAAGGACATGTAGTATGCTACGAGTCAAGGAAATTGAATGAACATGAGCATAATTATGTGATGCATGATCTTGAATTGGCAACTATCATCCAAGCATTGAAGATGTAGAGACGTTATCTTCTTGGTAGGAGGTTCATCTTGATGAGTGACCACAGTGGAATAAGGTACTTATTTGATCAACCTAATCTGAATTCTAGGCAAGCTAAGTGGTTGGCTACGATCAATGAATTTTACTTCGCGGTCAGGTACATTAAGGGTAAAGAGAACAGGATTGTAGATGCTCTCAATAGAAGAGTACAAGTAAATCACATTACGACTATGAGTTCATATGGGACAAATGTACAGGATCAAATCTTTGATGCATGATAATAGGATGACAAGTATAGGGAGCTTAAGCATAAGTTACAACAACAGGATACAAGTGAACAGGATGTGGATTATCATCTCACGTCATATGGTTTGGTCAGATTTAGGGACAAGATCTATGTGTCAGACAATAGTGAGATCAAGAAGCTTATCTTGCGGAAATTTCATGTCAAACCATATTCACGTCACCCGAGATATCAGAAAACATTGACATCGGTTAAGAAATTCTACCATTGGCCGAATTTGAAGAAAGAGGTGGCTAAGTTTGTTGCAATATGTTTGGATTTTCAATAGGTAAAAGCGGAGTGTAAACATATAGGTGGTTTATTGTAGCCAATTATGATTCCAAAGTTGAAATGGGAGGTCATGTCCATTGAATTCATTACAAGTTTGTTAAGGACTTCTAGACAACATGATTATATTATGGCTGTGTTTGAAAGGTTGACAAAGGTAGTTCACTTCATTCCAATGAAGTCGACAAATTCATCTAGTGAGGTAGCACAAGTCTTCATTAAGGATATAGTGAGATTTCATGGTATACCTAGGAAGATTGTGTTGGACAGAGATGCCAAGTTCACTTCCAGGTTTTGGAAAGAGTTGTTTATAGGTTTGGGTATTGAGTTGGCCTTCAACACAGCTTATCATCAGGAGACAGATGGACAGACAGAGAAGGTCAACATGATTCTTGAGGACATGTTGAGAATGTATGTTATGCATCAACAACGAAAGTGGGGAGAGTATCTTCCACTGGTGGATTTTGCATATAACAATGGGTATCAAGAATCTCTAAGGATGAATCCATTTGAGGCACTTTATGGGCAGAGTTGTAATACTCATATCAGTTGGAGTGATCCAGTGAACAGGGTATTGATTGGACCAGACATGTTGGCAGATATGGAACAAGAAATGCAGGTTATCAAGATGAATCTGAAGGTAGCACAGGACAGACATAAGAGTTATGCAAATAAACATAAGGTATTTAAGGAGTTTCCGGTTGGGGAGCATCCTTACTTACACATCAAGCCCAAGAAGTGCCCTTTGAGGATTAGATCATGTGCCAAGCTAGCAATTCAGTATTGTGGGCCTTTCTAGATTCTTAAGAGGATTGGACCAATGGCTTACTGACTTGCACTGTCTCCTACATTGAAATTCGATGATGTTTTCCATGTGTCATTTATTAAGAAGTATGTGAAATATTTTGATCATGTGATTGACTTGTCTATATTTCAAGTGGAACCCGAAGGATAATTCTAGCTGAAACCTCGGTGCATTTTGCAGCGAAAGATGCTCATGCTCCGGAATCGAGAAATTGAGCAAGTTAAAGTGCAATGGAAGCACTATAGGTCTGATGAGGCTACATGGGAGATGTTTGATCAGATGTGGGCTATGTATCCTTCTCTATTCATTGGTTGAGTGGATGTGCTTTGATATATGTTTTGATGTTGAGTTTTCGTTATTTCTATATATCCATATGTATGTAAATACTACATAAAGATGTGTTATAAAGCTCTTAATAAGTGGTATGGTGTTCATTATATGTTGGTTATGTTTTCAAAAAGTGGATATGATGTAAATGTTGCATCAAGCTATGTTATAAAGCTCCATAGGCAACATGTGTTTGTTGCATTATAAGTGTCATTGAACACCGAGGACGATGTTGCCCCAAGGGGGAGGGGTTTGTAACAACCCCTAGTTGATTTCCTATGTAAATGAACAAAAATAATAACCAAGGTCATGGGACACGTATTCCAAGCTAAATGTTGGGAAAAACATAGCGATGGGGATCACTGGTGATTAATTAATGGCTATGGAAATTTAAAAAGGAAATGGCAAAGGAAAAGTGGCATTAATTGGCATTTATTTATGAAAATAATGGAAAATAGGAGAAAAGGAAGGTGAAAGGTCACATAAATGCATGAGGAGGAAATTGAAGGAAAAATGAAGATAATAGAGACCTCAATTATAAAAGGGTTTTTGAGGGTCAGTTCACAGTTTTTCTTAGTTAAGTCTTTGGCTCTCTTCTATTCTCTCTCTCTCATACTCCTGCACACTTAGATAAATCTTGGAGCATTGTTGGAGCATGCTTGAAGCACTCTAGTTTTCAATGTATTTGGAGAAAGAAGGTAAAGGAAGGTGGGAAATCACAAGGGAACAACATGATCAACAACTGTAGCGGGATTGTCTTGCAGGTACCGAATTGCATGTATGATTTCCTTGCTATTTTTGGCATGCATGGTATATGTATGTGGTTATTTGGTTATGATCTATCATTGACATGGAGGATTGCGTGGATTGACAATGGTTTTGCCTAACCTTTCCATTTCCTCGATAGCCATGGTGTTTTGGGTTTTTCTACCTATTGTTTTTTGTTGGTGCTCAGGTTCCTTATGGTTGTGGGTTGAGTTACTAGTTCTTGGAGCTTTTGGTTGGAACAAACACTCTAGAGCCCTGAAATAGTTTGGGTTGAGTTACTAGTCCTGGAGTCTAGGTTGGACAATCACTTTGGAGCCCTTGGTGGGTTGAGTTACAAGTCCTGGAGCCTAGGTTGGACAAACGCTTTGGAGCCCTTGGCGGGTTGAGTTACTAGTCCTGGAGTCGGGTTAGACAAATGCTCTTGAGCCTTGGAAGGATGTGGGTTGAGTTATTAGTTCCTGGAGCCGCAGTTGGGACAAACGCTTTAGAGCCCTTGACAACTTGGGTAGAGATCGATCTGGTTGGTGTTAGTGATGTCCAACCATGAGGTGGAATCACTCATTGAGGGTTGGGGTGGTTTGGCCTCTGGAAGCCTTGGTTTGGTTTTGTTTGGTTTATCACACGAGATCCCACATTCACGCTTGAAATATGGCACGAGGGTGATTACCTAAAAGAGAGATTTGGTTTAGCCCAATCTATGGTTGGGTGGTACATGGAAGTCCCTAACTTGGTTGGATTTTGCATATGTTAATAAGATTTATTTTCCTCGTGTGTATTCATGAGTAATTTTTCTTGTTATTATGTAGCTTTGATGGTTGTTCTATCATGGTGTATATGTTGTTCATTTGTTGGTTATATGATGTATATTGGCTATGGCTATTGATGTGTTTTGATTTTTTAATGAGTGGTTAATGAATGCATGAGCTAATAGATGTTATTATAACTATTATGAGAGGGGATTAGACCTTCTTGACGATTCTCTGATAAGTATCAAACCCTTATATTTAAATATGAATTCATGACCTGTAGATTACATGTTTGCCATATGTTTGACGGAATGATTTTCATAGTTAGGCCTAGTTAGGTTAATTATTTTATCAAGTTTTGTATGAATGGATTTTTCTTTATGCCATTTATCATTATGGAAAGTCTCACTGAGTTCTGGGAAGTGGTATGGAGGCTGACTTGGAATTTAGGCTCAGAATCTGGTACTACATGCTCTGAACTGGACATTTTAGGTTGCAACTAAATGGATGCAGGCTTGTGCATGCAGTTGGAGGCTCAACCACATGGAGAACTTGTTGTGGGAGCGGTTAGGGACCTAGGTTAGAGAAAAGGGCATCTTGCTCAGATTTTGACCACCTAGGGTTGTTACTCAGCCTCTGAGTGATTTGTAGCCCTTGTAGAATGTTATGAGTTGTCAGCTATCTTTCGCAGTTGACCCCACTTCCTTAATGGGACCTAGGAGGTCAGGTTACGTCACAGTAGCTCCTCCTCTCATATTCAGCCCGGCAAGCCAATGAAACTAGGTAGATATGGGAGGGGTGGTTACATAGCTTAACTATAATAGATGAAGTTACATAAGAAAAGGTTAGTTTATGGTAGGGTAGACTAGGAAAGCAATTGTAATGTAGCTTCTTTCTTCAATAAAATTCACACTAATAGCTACCAAAGAACATCCTACTCCATTACATTGTAGGGACTTGTAGATAGCATAGGATCCTTTGCTAATATTTGTATATTCTTACTGGGTTTTATGTTTGATGACTTAGTCCTAGAGAATTTTGATTTTTTCAAGTTGGGAATGAATGGTTTCTTTAATAGGGGTTGGGTTGTGGGTAGCTCCGCTTATCCACTCTTGGACTGGCTTCTAATTCCATATGTTCAACGTAATCTTACTTAGAATCATCATGCTTTCGTTAAGAATATAAGCAAGCTATAGAAGATGGAAAAAGATGGATTCAATGGATTGAAAGGGAGGTGGTGTTGTCTAGAAAATTGCACTGAGGTGAAGTTGCTTGACTTGCCAATTGTTCTTGGAGCATGCTATGTGTTGCATAATATTTGTGAGTAGCACAATGAGGATTTTGATCCAAAGTTGGCATTTGAGCTAGTGGATGATGAGATATGTCCAAAAATTTGTGCAATCTTGGAGTTCTATGTAGGAAAGGGATAAAATTGCCAACAATTTGTTGCATCATGCTCATGTTGGCACGATTTTTCTCTAGACATACTACCAAATCCCTTTTCTTCTTTTGGGTATGTTTATTGGATTCTATTTCCTAAACACCACATCTATCTTTTGTTCATGCTCATGAGATAGAAACATCCCAATCAAAGATGGGATGAACATAGGGTCACGTGCAGTTCATGAATATATTGCCCACAATTTTTTATATCATCCTCATCTAGGCATAAGTTTTCTTTAGACATACTGCCAAAGCCCTTTGTTTTTTTGTTAGGTTATTCCTTCTTTATTCCATGTTGATCTCCCATGCATGCTCTTAAGTCCTCCCACTTCTCCCAAAGCTAGAAGCATCCCATTGAGAGATGGGATGAATGTAGGGTCACCTTTAGTTGAGCTGGAAAAGCTCAGGGATCAAACATAATTCCATGCTTGTTTGCATTAGGGTTACAAGTTCAATTGTTACAAAAAATAGCTAGAAGCATCCAATCAGAGATGGGATGAAAATTATTTGTCAATTTTCAAGGAAATTCTTTTGTATAAAAAATAAACTAGTTAGATATGATATGGAACCCTATTAGAGTGAGTTTGTTATGATTTTATTCAATGTTACTGTAATACACACATTTGTTTTTCTAGTATATGTGTGTGTTTAGTCGTTTATACATATGTAAAATAATATATATCTATATTGATTTTGCTAATTATTTTTCATTTTTTGTTTTTTTGTTTGTTTGTTTGTTTGTTTTGTTTTTTTTGTTTTGTTTTGTTTTTTGTTTTTGTTGTTTTTGTTTTTGTTTTTGTTTTTGTTGTTTTTGTTTTTGTTTTTGTTTTGTTGTTGTTGTTGTTGTTGTTTTGTTTTTTTTTCTTTGTTTTGTTTTGTTTTGTTTTTTTTTTTTTTTATATCGTAATGAGTACATTCTAATAGGCACAATCGGTAAATTCGTAGAAATTATTGCCACTGTTCCACTTGGTAGAACCAATATTTCATAAATGCCATAAGGGCCAACATGTCTCTAGAGACTTGAACCCACACTACTTGAGACACAAATTGTGAACCACGCCACTTGAGCTAAGTTACTTTGACGATTTCGCTAAATTTTGGTGATATATAAAAGGAAGGATTTGATCAAAGCGTGCTTTTACCACATTTAATGCTTATTAGTATTTTCTCTTCGAGAATGTAATCATGAATGAGGAAACCATAACATAAGCCTATAACATGATGTTAAGAGATCTACAATATCCATTTGTTATAAGTTTAGTCTTTTAATTTTTAAAAGGTTTAGATACTATGCATTCAATCTTTGTTAATATTAGTGTATATCTCATGATTCAAAACAATGCTAAAATATATATTGTCAAATGCATACTTTATCTTTCAATCCGCTAGTATATATTATAATATGTAAATCTTAGCATAAACCATATTAATTAATCTACTTTTGAGTTTTTATTAATAAATTCAATAGTTTTACTTTTTTGGTCATCTTATATGTCCCATAAGGTCCCCTTAGTCATATCTCATGTATATACAAATGTTATGGCATGTTCGAGTGAAGGACATTCGATTTCAGGGTTATGGAGATTTTATTGTGAATATTCCATGCAATTTCAAACCAAGATTCAAGACTTGATAAGTCATTTGTGTATTATGGTCCATTTTTTTAATATGTGAATTTTTTTAACATAACTATGTTATTAAAGGGTAATTTTTAAATGAAACCTTTATTGGTGAAGGGTTAATTTATTATAAAAACATCAATCATGAAGGGAAAAATTTTAAACATAATGTTCCTTGACGAGAAGCACAAATAACCAAAACGTCAAGAAAAAAAAATTGACAGGTAAAGAGGAATCCAAATTCCAACCTTGGTCATTCGTCAACTTGTCTTGTATGTGTACCACTGGTATCGAGGTAGGACATGTTTTTGTCGGATACAAAGGCCCTTATTCGAGCTACTTTGGAACTAGAGAATCATTACAAACAAAAATCGCATTCAATCGGCTTCCAACACAGAACAATTGTTGCGGATATTGGGGTTTCTGATAAAATACCACCATGTTCTCACACTCTTGTAGTTCTGATTCCACGGGTCTTCTTGTTGAAATAGACAAAAGGCCATTAAGTCTGTGGAGGAAGCAAAACACTTGGCACTTGGTAGGGATATCTATTGGGACTCGTTGGGAATTTAGAAAGATGGATGCAGAGCACATGAAGTGGTGGGTGGAATCCAACTAGTTGCCTATCCTCAAATATTTTCCCAATGTCAATATTCTGCTGAAAAATTGGTATTGTATTCTTTTCCTTCACCTAGAGGAAGTAATGAAAATTATGCAATCCACCTGGGTGCGAGGTCGCAACTATTTGGAGCTCCGACACTGGTATATCATATTTAACTTGCTATGGATATCCCATCCAAGCAAATTGTGTGAGTTAAGCTCTTGGTATTGCCTTTGGAGCTATAGTCTAGAAAATCCTTGGCCGAAATCAGACAACTCATTGGTAAATTTGTTTCTTTGGATGAAGGGAGTTTGGGTGGTTTGGATAAGCAGGTGGCTTGGTTTCTTGTTGAACATGACTATTCAGAAGGTCTACCTACCGAAGTGGACCTGACATGGGGCGACTCGACAATTTGATAGTGTATAAACTACTGGAGTATCCCATTTCGTTGCCTAACATGTCATCAAATGGGCAATTTTCTTGCAAAATTCCCCTATAGGTATTTGTGTCATTATGATAATAATATTGGTGTTGGAATTTTCGAGGGTCGAGGGACTCACATACAGGCTTCCTACAACTCTTCTAACTAGGCGTATAAGAGTTCTCCCACCTAGTTGACAACTGAAAACACGTGTATCAATTCTTCTCCTTATTCTCTTAATCATGCTCATGCAACGGAATATTCCCTTGGTCATTTAATTGAATCAAAAGATATTAATATTAAGTCCCACCCATCTGAAGCATGTCCCCATTCATGCATTAATGCTCTGATTCGAGTTGGTTCAGATATAAACTCCTCCCTATATCAATATTTGCCTCATTTACAACCTAGCTCCACTGCATTGCCTTCTGTTACTCCATTTGATCTTGTTAGGTCCCTATAATACTAGTGTAGCCCCCATATTGTTATTAATGTGCCTCATAGAAGCCCACTCTTGTTACTGTTGTGCCCTTACATTATTATTGTTATGTAGGCCTTGATTCTATTATGACTCTTTAGACTCTTCTATATAACAAGGAGGTCTCGTCGATTGTATCATCTGAGAATTGTTCATTTATGTGATGTAAAAGGAGGTTTCCCCCTTGAAGAGGTCTATTTTTAAGTCGTTGATATATCTTTTCTTCTTTTTTATGATTTGGTTACATAACATTTGCTTTCAAAGCTTTGGATTTTAGGGTTTCACTTCTTCAAACAAGTGATATTGGATTTTTTGCTATAATTTTTTTCCTACGAGGCTTTAGAAGCTGAAATTTCGACCACTGGAGCCGATATATTGATGAACATCATGTAAAAATTCCAAATCTTGGTTCGCTATAGTTTTGGATATATGGTCCATGGAAGTTAGGGTTTCTGCATGCTCCAAAATTCTGTCTCAGACATGTGTTTCGAGGAAAATCATCATAACTTTATCTTCGTGCATCAAATTTAAATTTCATGAGATGTAAATGAAATTTCACGGACTGTAGTTTTTCTTGTATCATTTTCATGGATTAAGATTAAAATGGTGATATGTGGCATCTCATACAAGTTCGCTCTACCGAATCAATCCATAATCAGTTCAACTTGGGAAAATTGGCATAAATTGACCTTGAAGAAACCAATCTTGGTCTAATTGGTGTGTTCGAAAAGAAGACATTGAGGGATACCATAGAACAAAATATCAAACTTTGGAGAGCCAAAATCATAGAGATACAATAGTTTCAAGGTCAACCTTATCAATGAGCTCAAAGTCAAGTTCTAAAAGGTGTGTATTTTTAAATTTGCATAAATTTTATTTAAAAAGTCAATTTGAAGTGATTCAAAGGGGATAATGAAGCATATATATCAATAATTGGTTCAAAAATTCCTCCCAAAAAAAAAATATACACCCATCAAGCCCTCAAAAATCTCTATTGTGATACATGAAGACGAAGAAATGCAACATGACATATCAAAATTGTAGGAACAATTTTTTCTCTCGTAAAGGAAAAACAATAATGAAATGGTAGTGATTAATGTTAAGATGAATGATTTAGAAGAAAAAATAAAAGGGAACATGGACCATTTAAAAGGGGACATGGAAGGTTTAAAAGTAGACATGGAAGGTTTGACAGAGTTGTTGCAGGAAAGGCTTCCTAATTGTGACAAGGTAGTCCATGAAACTCATGACGAGAAAGAAAGGAATGTGAATCATGATTTTAGAGACTCTAACTCAGGGTTGAATATCAACCATATTCCAAGTATTGATATAAGGAAGTGTTGAAGCCCCAAAAATCGGGTCTACAACAAGGGGGATACCCACCCGGTCTGGACCTTGGTTAGCAGCTCCTTTTCCGTTTGGTATAGTGGGTCCGACTAGGGATATGGGACCAGTTTCCAAATTTATGTGTGTGTGTGAAGAATTGATATTTCCCTTCTAAAAGTTCCTAAGTGAGATGCTCTAATTCTAACTCTAATCTAATAACTTGTAAATTGTATTCTAATAAGCAAAATTATCTAAGTCTACACTAACCCGGGGTGTAATCTTTCTATTATGCGATGTAAAATGATTTCAGATAACAATTGGTAATAAAGATCATTCAACTGTCATGAGAAAAGAATTCAATATAGATAAACCACTTCATATAAAAATTTAGACGAAATAGTTGTGAAAGGCATATCGCATAATAAGCTATTCATACATTAAGCATAAATAAATAGCTATCACCGTACAAAAGTGCCAAATGATAACTCAAGCATTCACGCATCAATATATAAACAACTGAACTTGAATATCACTTTTAACACAAAGGCATAAATAGTTAAGAGATAGAAGTACCATTTATAACTAGTCCTACTCATGAGCTTCAAGCGATAATGATTTATCTCTTCGTAATCCAATATCCACTAAGAGTACAGAAGTGCAACATCAGTAGCAGATATTCAATACAGATGTCAATAAATCATGTTCCATTCATTCATCAAAACCTCCTCAGAGGGTACAAAAGTGCATGTTCTGGGGATAAGTTTTTGACAAATTTCAGGACCCTTCTCTAAATGCATGAGAAGGGTTTAAATACTACTAACTAAATCTAAAAATAACTTATTACAAAAATGTAGGATGTAGTTTAAATGACCGTCCTCATTTTGGGCAAAAATAAAACAAAATTTAAAACTAAAACTGAATCTAAAACTAAAATTACTAACTATTTCTGTATCTGCTCCTTGAAGTCGCATGCATTCAGCATCTGTTTGAGAAGAGTCGGCTGGCCGACTTCCGATTTTAGCTGTGCTGCGAAAACAGAATCGGCAAGAGCTGGCGCCATCTTCTTGGCAGAATTGATGATACACTTGAGAGTCATCCACTGGCTGTGTGGCTTTACCAAGTATGCCCAGTAATAGTCCCAATTCAACTTGGTTAACCTTTGGATTGATTCTGCCTTTTCTTGAGCTTTTTGTCTCCAGTCTGCCTGCAGTTGTTGTGCTTTAGGTAGATACCCTGGAGTGGTTTCTGAGATCAGATTTGCTCTATGCAAATTTTCATTTATACAGTCAATAACGTTGTTTGTTGCCGTGGCTGCTTCTTCTGCTACTTGCTCTGCTTTCCTGAGTTGTGCATCCCATTTGTTAAAGAGCATTTCTTTGTGATTGTCGTTGATTATTGGTGCGCCTACTCTTTTTCCCTCCTCTGTTTCTTGCCAAGCCAAATATTCAGTAACTCATTTATCAATTAAATCATAATCATTTCGTAAATCCACGACTTGATTAGTGATTTTATCGCTTATTTCACAATAAGAGTTCCACTGTGATATTCTTTGGCACAATGCTTCCTGTTGCTGCAGTAGTTGATCATTCAAGGAAATGGATTCTGTGATGAATTCTATAAGTTTAGGATCATCCTTGTGCATCTCCTGCATATCCTGCAACTATTTTTCTTTCTCAGCCAAACTGTTCTGGTAGCCTATCTGCATTCGTTGGAAGTCCTGTTGTAGCCTTTCAAGCTGTTTCTGTGCTTCGTTGTTGGTGTTGGCTTGTTGCAACTGTCGTTGCAAAATTAGTATCTGGTCTTCCTTTTCTTTTAGCAGTTGTTGTACCTCAGATGCTTTATCAATAGTTCCGAGGCATATGCTCCTGAGATCTGAGATAATCTGGTGAGATTCTCAGTGGGATCAGTAGTAGGATCTTGCCATAGGACGTCTAATTGCTCTGCATCATGAGAGAGCACATTTTCCAATTTCCTTTTCTTCCTTTGTCTTCTCACTACTGCCTTGTGTTGTGGACTGTAAAATACATCAAGAGGAGGAATCTCTTCTATCTTGAGGATAAGTTCAGAGGATGGGGTGATGGGAATATGTTCCATCTCTGGGACATTGCTAATTGTTCCTGTGACTATATCTTTTGTTGCCTGTACATCACTTGCAGGTGTCTTTGTACTTGGTCCGTCTAGATTGATCAAATCATTGAAGGTCTCCCATTCTTTATCTAGCTCGGTTTTGTTTGATGGTGGCTGAACGATGAGAGGGGGAGGATTTATTTGTGGGGAGGTAAAAGCCTGTTGTTGTGGGAGCTCTTTTGATTGGGCAGTATCCTTTACTGACCCCTCGCTTTTACCATGCTCACTTTCTAATCTCTTGGAATGTTCAGGTGTTTCTTTCCCGGACTTAGATTTAGATCTATTTGTGCCTGAACTTCCACTAAGACTAATACTTGGAGTTGGTTCCCTTACGGGTTCCAAGCGTAGTTTTTCCACAGGGATACTAGCTAACCTCCTTTCCCTATATATCTTGAACTGTTGAAACTTTGTTGGAGGGAATCGCATTTGGGCCGAATGCAGAACTTCTTCAAGCGTACTTTTCTGTTGGAACATGTCATCAAAAAGATCTTCTTCTTTAGAAAACACCTTTATTTTGACTGCAGTAGTGAAATTCTTAGCAATATCATGAGGGTCGAACGGTCTTGCTGGAAACTTGAATAATTGTAGACATGTTATGTTGTTTACTTCATTGAATGCATGGCCTACATCAAATAGTGAAAAGGCCCCACAGGCTAGAGGAAATTGTGGCCAAATAGCCTTCTTTTTGTCCTTCAAATCTTTAGTCAAACCTCCTTCTCCGCAGGTTTGATAAGCAATTTCTCGTGCCAAGAGTTTGTCAGGAACATACAAAGGTAGGACGTGAGGGGGAGCGAGACTTCCGAATACCCTAACATATGTAAACAGTTCTTCTCCGAACCATCTCGCAACAGGGAGTATATCTACCTCTGCTTCAGGAGAAAACCTTGGAACATCTTTATCATACAACATTTTGTATAGGGGCAACATGATTCCATGACAGATCTTGTAGAAGAATGGAGTGAACTTAGAATCCCACAATTCTTTGTGATAAACATGAATGGGTAAGGGGTCTTGAGTTGTCCATTTCCAACCCATCACAAGAAACTTGGAAATATAACAGATCGCATCCATCACATATGCAGACAAGTAGAAAGGGGGATAGATTCTTTGAGAAACAGTTCTTTTAGACCGGTAATTTACAATGGCTATGACTAAATTATCAGACAATATTTTAGCCCAGTCCACTATAGTAGCATCGGTGGCAGCATCCAATAATGGTAGCCATTTAGAAGAAAATTTGTTAATGTTTGGCTTTTCAAAAAGTCTAGAGAGCATTGCAGCAGCAAAGAAATACGGGGAGGTGAGAGAACCAGTGCTATACATACCATGTTTGTCCTTTTTTAGCAGTTCGTCTCTCCTTGACCAATCTTTGATGGTTTATGCCAGGTCTTGATTCTCTTTGGAAAATTTCTCCATGAACTGTTTGTTATAAGTCGCCTGTGGCTCTGGCAAATGATACATGAGCCTCAAATCTTGTGAAGTGAATGAGCCAATGAGTCCTTGACCCTCAGCCTTAAACTGTCTATCTCTGATATCCGTGTTTTCCAGTATCCATTTAACCATGTCTATGTAGGGAAGAATTATGGGCCTTGCTGCTATCTTGTGTAAGAACGAACAAGCTAGCTCTGTAATGGATGCCTCAGAAGAACTATGTAAGCCTGCAGTAGCCTCAACCTCCATTGCTCTCAGATTCTCTTCCTCAAGTAGATTATGCACGCCTTCCCAAGTAGCAATACCAGCGTCTCTGTTACAGGCGGTGTCTGTATACAAGGGCGCCATTTCCTTCTCTTTAGAGCTCGGGGCTTTGCCTTTCTTTCCCATGGTATCCTGTGTACTGCTTCGTATTTTTCTCTGCTCTTCGTTCCTGCAATTTACAAGTGAAGTGAGAATAATGATATGGAAAAGGTGACGGGAAAGTCTTAAATGCTGCAGACGTATAAAATATATCACTTTACGTGAAATGAATTTTCGATAAGCACGAAACCATATTCCATTAATAACTGGCAACTAACTCATTAATTAGCATTAAAGCACATAACCAGGTGTCGGTTTATGGAAAATACTTCTTTTTGAACAACGAGCCCGAAAGATCTACGATGAAGCGATTTTGCGATTTGCTTCGCAATATCGCAGAATCGCTTTGCCGCTCTATCGCAATATCACATTATCGCTTTGTTGCTCTATCGCAAAATCGCAATATCGCAGGAACATGACATATGACAATTTTCGTTAATTTGTTTTCTGCGAAATGCGATTTGCGATATGCGCCATCGCATATCGACAATTTAAAGTTTTTCAACGTAAGCGGTCTTTGGTGCATGCGATGCGATATATGTTTGTAGTCCCGTATCACGATCTCGTAGTCTTAGAATTCGGCATGCAAGGAGGTATCCTATTATCCTTTTGCGATGCGATATTTCCTAAGGAATAATTCTACTTTATCATAAAACTTAAGCTTTTTTAGATTTTTCAAGGGTATTTTCTTAAGTTTATGATGTTAAGTTTTATTAAAAAGGAAATACAAGCACTAATTGATTTTTAAAATTTTTAACTAAGGGTCCTCACTTATTTAGTATTAGTAATAACACCAAATAAGAAGGGGGGTTGTTGCTGGCCACACAGGAAGTTTGATGGAAAGAATCCAGTAACATGGATACTACAGATGGAGCAATTACTTGATCTACATGATGTGTCTCACACACAAAAATTACACATTGCATCTTTATATTTAGAACCCAATTAGTTTGTGTGGTATCAATGGATTTGTTCTTGTAAATCAATTGTCATGGACAATTTTTACGAAGGAATTGATAGCACATTATGAGGATACGAAGAACAATACCTTCTTTAGCTAATTGATAAATCTCAAACAAAAAAGTTTAATGGAGAAGCACATTGAGGACTTCCAAAGATTGAATATCAAGGTAATTGATATTCCAGAGGAGCATACGATTAATGTCTTCATAAGGAATTTAAAGGATAACATCCAACATGAGGTTCACATTTGGGAAACTAATTAATTTGAAAATGCATCCAAGGTGGCAAGAAAAGTTGAAAGCAAAATTATGGCAACAAGGAGGTCTACCACTCACAACTATAAAGATGGAAGTGTTGTTATTCATAGCCTCCCATAACCTACAAGGTTGATACCACAAAAATAGAGGAAAAAAGAGCAAAAGCGATTTATCGTAGTTATGATATAAAATACACTTAAGGTTATAAGTGTGCTAAGAATAAATTAATTTACACAGGTTGTGAAGAAGAGGAAGAAAAATAAGACGAAACATCAAAAGAAGAGGACATACACTAGTAACCAACCCCAAAGAAAGAATAAATGAACTGACAATATCTTGTAATGCATCAGCGAGAATTACCACTCCTCAGACTCTCAAGATAAAATGATATATCAAGAAGAAAAAGGAAACAATGTTGATTGATTCAGGTAGTACCCATAATTTTATTCATTGTAATATAGCCAATGAATTGAATTTCTTTCTATATCCAACACCAAAGTATCAAGCGATGGTTGCAAATGGAGGAAATTTAAACTGTTCAAGAACGTGCCATAATATCAAGCTTACCATGGGGAAATGTAAATTTTATAGTACAATGCTTTCCATTCCAGTGGGTGGTGTTGATGTTGTATTAGGAGTCCAATGGTTACAATCTTTGGGGACAATATCTTTTAATTTTCAAGAAAATTTCTTGAAAATTTTATGGGAGGGAAAGAAAACTGAATTAAGGGGCATCAGGGGGAAACCAAGGAAGATAATCATATCTAATGACATGACAAAGCTTTTGAATAAAGGACAACAAGGAGTAATTTCAGAATTATGCTCACTCGATGCTCAAACATCGAAATCATCTATTTCTCCAGATCTCCAAAGAGTCCTAGGAAATCATTCCAAGGTATCTGAGATTCTCAAATGTCTCTCGCCTATTTGTGATCATGATCATGCTATTCACTTGATTCCAAGAAGTGTTCCACCAAACATCAAAACTTACATATATCCATATGCCCAAAAGAGTGAAATTGAATGTGTGGTTGCATAAACGCTAGAGGCATATATAATTCAACCTACTCAAAGTTCTTTCTCTTCTCCAGTAGTATTGATGCATAAGAAGGACGGATCATGGAGTATGTGTCCATATTATAGAGATCTCAATAAGGTCACTATTAAAGATAAATTTCCCATTCCTGTCATTGATGAATTGTTGGAAGAAATACATAGAACAATTTACTTCACAAAGTTGGATCTCCATTTTAGATATCACCAATTAGAATGAAGATAGAAGACATTCCAAAAACAACATTTAGAACTCATGAAGGTCATTATGAATTTTTGGTCATGCCTTTTGGCCTTACTAATCCACCTTCCACATTTCAAGGTTTTATGAATTCCACTTTCAAACCCTTTCTTATAAAATGTATGTTGGTATTTTTTTATGATATACTAATCTACAATAAGTCTTGGAAAGAGCATGTTCAACATGTTGACATGGTGCTTCAAATATTGGAGGAGAAACAATTATATGCAAACCCTCCAAATGTTTCTTTGGGGTACAAGAGGTGGAATATTTGGGTCATATTGTATCTCATAAGGGTGTTAAGGTAGACCCTAACAAAATTAAAGCCATCAAGAAATGGAAAATCCCCACAAGCCTAAAGAATCTTCGAGGATTTCTCGGGTTGACAGGGTATTATTGCAAGTTTGTTAAGAATTATGGAAAATATCAACACCTCTAACAACATTATTGAAGAAAGATGCATTTTTTTGGATTACAGAAGCAAGTAAGGCCTTTGAACACCTTAGAGAGGCAATGTGCTAAGCTCCGGTCTTAGCTACACCGGACTTCACAAAAACCTTTATTATGGAATGTGATGTCTCGGGAAATGGAATTTGTGTTGTTTTAATGTAAGAAGGAAGACCCATTGCTTTTGAAAGTCGTCTAATTAAGGGAAAGTATTTACACAAGCCTATTTATGAGAAGGAAATGTTGGCAATACTAGATGCCCTGAAGCAATGGTTCCCTTACTTAATGGGAAGACATTTTAAGCTAAAAATAGATCGCGATAGTCTTAAATACTTTTTGGAACAAAGATTATCTCCAAAAGATCAACAAAAATGGGTCACAAAGATGTTGGTTTATGAATTTGAAATCATCTACAAAAAAGGGAAGCAAAATGTTGTTGCGGATGCACTCTCAAGAAGGGATGACGATGTGGAAGCATTGCTCTGTGCCATTTCTATTATCCAACCTGATTGGATAACTGAAGAAAGGGATGAATGGAATAATTACGAAGAGGTGTGGACACTCATTCAAGAGTTGCAACAAGATCCCAATACATCTTATACATTTATATAGAAAAATGATTCATTATGGTACAGAGATCGCATATATCTATGTAAGAAATACCAACTCAAACAAAATATTCTTTTGGAACTGCACAACTCTCCTTTAGGAGGTCACTCAAGATTTTTAAAAGATTACCACAGGGTTAAGACAGATTTTTTTTGGGATGGCCTTAAATATGATATTCAAAATTTGTGGTAGAATGTTTGGTTTTCCAACAAAATAAAGTTGAGAGAAATAAAACCCCAAGTTTGTTACAACTTTAGCCATTACAAGTTAGCATTGGGAGGAGGTCTCAATAGATTTTATCACAGGTTTACCCAAGTTTGAGGGAAAGAGTGTCATCATGGTGGTAGTTGATAGACTTACCAAGTATGCACACTTTTGTGCATTATCTCATTCTTTCAAAGCCAATACAGTGATTATTGCATTTATGGAAATAATTCAAAACCTACATGGAAACCCAAAGATGATTGTAAGTGACAAAGATCCCATTTTCACTGGAATTTTTGGACATAAATATTTTATTGTCTTGGTGCTCAATTAGGTCATAGTATGTCATATCATCCGCAATCTAACCGGAAAATTGAGATAATAAACAAATGTTTGGAAGCATATCTTCGTTGCTTTGTATATGATAAACAAACACAATGGGTCAAGTGGTTACCTCTGCCATAATGGTGGCATAACACTTCCTTCCACATCGCAGCAAAAATGACCCCATTTATGGCACTTTATGGATATCATCCACCATCCATCACATCGTATTTAAGAGAAAACTATAAGGTTCAAGTAGTGGAAGATCACATCGAGCATCAACAGCAAGTTCTCCAATTCTTAAAGGATAACTTGACTCTAGCACATAATTAAATGAAACAATAGGCATATCAACATCGCAGTGAAAGAAGTTTTGATGTAGGTGATTGGGTATTTTTATGGCTACAACCATACAAAAAATGTCCCTCAAGCAAGCTAAGAAAGATAATAAATTATCACCCAAGTATTATGGTCCTTGCAAGGTGTTGCAAAAGATTGGTACTATGGCATATAAATTGAATTTTCCTGCATCTTCCCGAGTACACCCAACTTTCCATGTTTCATGCTTAAAGAAGGTTATAGGTGACGAGCTTCCAGTTCAAACAATATTGTAAGAACTTGATGAGGAAGGAAAATTCATATTGGATCCTGAAGCAATCACTGAAACAAGAACCTGATAGTTACATAATCGATCGGTTTCAAAGTATCTCATTAAGTGGAAGAACTTACCTGCTGAAGAACTACTCGAGTGTTGAGGACAACACATTTTTAAAGGAGAGGGACACATTAAGTCCCTATAATACTAGTGTACCCCCCATATTGTTATTGTTGTGCCCCATATAAACCCACTCTTGTTATTGTTGTGCCCTTACATTATTATTGTTATGTAGGTCATGATTATATTATGACCCTTTAGACTCCTATATATATCAAGGAGGTCTTGTCAATTGTATAATCAAAGAATTGTTCATTTATGTGATGTAAAAGGAGGTTTCCCCCTTGAAGAGGCCTATATTCAAGTCATTGATCTATGTTTTCTTATATTTTGTGATTTGGTTACATAACAGATCCTAGTGGGGTTGAAGTGCATTTGAATGCCTCTTGTTCGGGAGATAATCCCTCGAATGATAGTCCTTCCCCCATCCTTTTTGGCTCTTTACCAGACCCTCCTCCCCCCATCCTTTTTGGCTCTTTACTGGATCCTCCTTCCCCTATCTTTATTGGCTCTTTACCAGACTCTCCTTCCCCTACTAATTTTGTTGGGGGTGATTTGGAGTTTTTACGCCAATCCCAGGCTTTGGACACGGTGCCCCTCCCCATTGACCACCTTTATGGGTCTCTTATGGACCTTGCATCAACCCAAATTCAATCAAGAATGTCACTATTTGTCGAAAACGCGAGGGTCATATCAAGAAGACTCATTTGGAAACCTCAGACAAGCCTAATTATAATCTATTTGAAAATATAGACCTCCATAAGGTCTCCATCCAACATGATATGAATCCTCAGGCCCTTGGATCATTTGTGCCCCCCTCTTTCTATTCGAAATGAACATTATTTCTTTGAATATGCTGGGTATTGGGGATGGCCCGAAACGGTCCTCCCTCACACACTTTTTTTTGTTCAATTTCTCCATTTATTATTTTAATCCAAGAAACTATGGTGTCGGGTGAAAATTTGAGAGAATATTTTCATAAAATATGCCCTGGATGACATTTGGTGACTCTTGATGTTGACGGTCTATCTAGGGGATTAACAACTTTATGGAATCCATCTATTGCTAAATTAAAAACATCCAACACTTTTGCAAGTATTCTCTTTATTGGATTTATAAGAGGATTACAAGACATAATACATATATTGAATATATACACCCTGTACGACTCTAGATTGGAGTTCCAGACCAGGTTGGAGGGATGTGGAGTAATGAAAACTAGTTCTCTCATTATGGCAAGATATTTTAATCTAACAACATCTGTGGCAGAAACTTGGGTTATAAAGGCAAGTTGGAGCCTATGAGTGATTATTTTAGGGAACTCTTTGATAGATATTTCCTGCGAATATTATTTCTATTCCACTTGCTCCTACATGGTGTAATGGCAGAAAGAGGAAGGATATGATTGCCAAAAGACTGGACTGCTTCCTTTTACATGAAAACCTAGTCGAAAATTTGGGGCATGTAAAATCATGGATTTCTCCAACAAAATTATCAGACCAATCTCCAATCATCTTGCAATGCAAAGTTGAATATTTTTGGAGGGGCCTAGCCTTTAAGTTTAACCATACTTGGCTTAAGGATTCAAAATTTGATTTACTGGTTCGCCGCACATGATCTTCCATGCATAAACATGAAGGAACATCTTGGATGGACCATGCGGGTGAGAAATTAAGATCTCTTAAAAGGGTCGTAAAATGTTGGGAAAAAAACAGGGATATAGGGTTGAATTAAAGCCAATTGAGCGGGAGATGATGACATTAAATGATCCATTTATCTGCGGTTTTTTATCTAACACATCCTAGCAAATGATTCTAGAGCCAGAAGCTCGTAAGAGCCACATCCTTCAATTTCACGAAGAGTCATGAAGATTGAAGAGCTAAGCGACTTGGATAGCGGCAAGGGATAACAACACCAAATATTTCCATCAATTTTCATCATGCAGGAGACAAATGAACACCCTTTGGTAAATTGTGGACATTTGGGCATAAAGCATACCAAATTAAAGGATATTCACAAGGTTACTACCAAATATTTTGGATCACTTTTTCGGGCTTGATGAGGAGTTGATCTAGAAAAACAAATGGAATTTCTTCACACGTATCCTTGGATGTTTGACGAGGCAAATGATAAGGTGATAAGGGGTCAAATCTCAATGGTGGAAATTGGTCAGGTCCTCAAATATTTTGCCATGGGAAAATGTTGTAGGGAAAATGGATGGACAATTGAGCTTTTTACACACTTCCTGGACCTTATGGGTTATGAATTATTGATGTTCGCAAAAGAAGCTAGAGTTCGATGTAGCATATCATGGCCTTTAAATTCTACATTTATCGCTCTTATTCCTACCACTACTAGTGCTACATCATCTAGGGATTTTTGACCCATATCACTGCTGCAACATGTCTTACAAGATGATTTCTAAAATCATTATCTCTCGTTTCAAGGAGAAATTATCCCGCTACAGTTCTCACAAGCAATTTGGTTTTCTAAAAAATCAGCAGATTCAAGATGTGGTGGAAATTTCCCAAGAAATCATCCAGTCTATCAAAGCACAGAAACGGGATGCCCTCATTCTAAAGCTTGATATGCATAAAGCATATGACTATGTCGATTGGCCATTTCTCAGACCGGTCCTTCATAGATCGACCTCTCAACTCGAATGGTGGAATGGATAATGGCTTGTGTTACAATAGTTAATTATGTTGTATTGATTAATGCTGTGCCAACCCCCTTTTACCAGACTACACGAGGTTTGCACTAAGGTTGCTATCTTTTCCCATTACTTTTCCTTCTGGTTATTAATGCATTGAGTTGGACAATTTCCGAGGATAGACAAAATGGAATCTTTCTTAGTTCCAAAAAAGCTTCTGTCTCATATATTATTTGGGAGGGTTTCTTTCTCTCAATTAGATATGATTATTAACAATTTGGGGGACATCTCGGGTTTGTACATGAACAAGGATAAGTCTATTCTCATCTATGCTTTGGAGCAACATTCACTAGTTAGAGAAATTGCCTCCATCCTTTCTGTTCATATATCTGATATGTATAATGGATTTAGATACCTTGGTTTCAATTTGAAACCAAACAGATACTAAATAAAGGATTGGAAATTGCTCATCCATAAGCTTGAGGTCATATTAAGGACATGGTCCCACATATGGTTGTCCATGGGTGGAAGACTGAATCTCACTCAATCTATTTTACAAAGCATCTATGTGTACCGAATGCATTTATTCATTCTCCCCAATAAGGTCATTAAGTGTATTAATTCTATCATTTCCTAGTTTATATGGTTTGGGACCGTGGACTTGTTAAACTTCCCCTAGTGAGTTTGAAAGCTCTCACCTAGAGTAAAGATGATGGGGGTTTGGGCATTAAACACATGGAGCATTTTAGTTGGGACCTTATTATTAAAATCTTTCTGAGGGCTATGTTTGGATTGGGGCTTTGGTAGGAAATCATATATTGCAAATACTTGAAGGGTTGGCCTCTTCATATATGGATTCACAATGGGGTGTGCACACCTAAATATTGCTCTCATATTTATAACAGATTCATGAAGCTCAAACATTGACTACTTGACCATATATAATAGAACATAGGACCAAGAAATGTGGTGGAGGTGGGATTGGATCCCATCCGGGGATTCAAAGGTAATCATATCTTTTTTTTTAAGGAAACAAATATATTATATTGCTTCTACTATAAAATAGGCCAACACCTTTACATTCAGATCAAATTCTACATCTTCGTTTTTCCAGATTGTCACATAAAGTATCCTATTTCTACCTGACCAATTTATGACTATACTCCTAACAACATTTATTTTAAAGAGTCTTTATAATACTCCATTATACATTATATACTTGCAATTTATGAAAAACCATTAAAAAAATTAACTTCCAGCTTTCCCATTTTCAGAAGCTCCTTCTTGTCCTTACTGAGCAGTCTTCGAATGAGGAATAGGGTCCTCAAGCATATGCTAGTCTTGAAGTTCCTCCCGGAGCTATCCTTCTCGAGCTCCTTGAAATGGGTTGTCTACAACTCTAAACACCTTCTTAAGGATGCCTAATGTAGCTGATTCCACAGTGAGTTCAACATTGTCTGCTTTGAAGGCCAACCTATCCAATGGCAACTGTAATCAATCAACAACGATTGTCAACAATTCGAGCTGCTCACATGTTATAATGAAATGGGAGCGAGCCTTCGTGATTGCCTTATCACTCTACTCAGGTATGGGTGATGCTATGCTTGTCTCCAGTCAGTGCATCAAATGTATCCCACTTCCAAATTGAACTGAGCCCAAATTACTAGAATTGCATTGATTTAGCGAGATTTATAGGACCACCAGTCTCCATTTATAATTCATCTCGCCCATTCTGTGCCTACCTCCCACCCTCTACTCGCATTCAATGCCTTCCTCATGCTTCTACATTTGCCTAACGTGATTTTCCATCATTATATCCCTTTTTTTATGCGCAGGCTCAAACGAAGTCGAAGCATTCAAGACTTGTTGCATGCAAACTTGCTTGACCGTAGCACAATATAACAGAATGAGCAACCACATCTTCTACCTGGAAGGAGGCATGGGTCCTTCCTTCTCGATGACACAACTGGTGAGGGTTCGAATGAAATACATCAAGGATACTGGTCATTGTCTCCTGACTTCCAATATACTATTCCTCTTGCAGGCAGTTGACATGTTTTATTTCGAGGTTCTTTAATCTCTCGATATTGATGGATTGAGATTTTAAATCCCATTTCAATATAGAAAAAAAGAAATAAATAAATTATTTTAACGTCCACGAGGCTAAAGACAGCCTATGGGACAGATTGCTTCTTCATCTGCTTGATGTATTCAACCCTTTTTCTTTGAAGCTTCACAATAAATGCTCCCAGTTTCTTGACAAACCCCTCGCTAAATAGATTACCCCAAGAGCTAGCTACCAGCATATCTGCATAACTTTCCCCGTTGTCTTTGAAGGCCTCACATTCTAAAATGAAATGTTTTTTTGTTTCCACTTTTCTGGAATAACAAAAAATGCATACCCTTTCCTCCCACACTTCCTTTGGCCTTTTCCAGCGCCCTATTTCACAACGGAGTTGATGAGAATTAGTCCTTAACTGAGCAATAAGAATTTTGGCTCTCCAAGGGATATTGGCCTCTGTATGCTTTTGGTTGATGATTATGAGTGGGATTAAACACTTCAATATAGTAATTTTTCTTTCTTCCTAGCTCCTTATCCCAAATACATTTGTGGAACTTTTCCACAACAAAAGCTTTTATCTCTTTGTTGTTTATGGGACACGCATTTAAGCAAATACCCCATTTACTAAACCATTTGTTATTTTGTTGCATCCAAGTTTTATTGCTCTTGCACAATCTATCATTAAAGACAACCTTAGGCCATATACCCTTTTCCATTTGCTCATTTTTTTTTTAATACCTTATGACTCGCACCATAGAAATTGCTTCAATAGGAGCAGTCCCTGTTTCACTTAACAAGATATCATAACGAACTGCACTTTTAATCTTAAATTTGTTTGTAATCAAACGCTTCTGAATTTTCTCAATTTGTCTCCACTGCATGTCGGAGGTACTGCTAGCCCACAATTCACAACCATAGAGAATCACCAGAATCACTAGAAGCCCAAAAAGAGTTTGAGTGGTCTTCTAGTCCCATAACTCTGCCTCTCTACACCTATTTTGAAAAGCATAAAATGCTTTCCAACCCCCCAAAGTTCTTTTCTTTCTACAACCATTCCAACTTAGATTTTTGTTGAAGTCAATTCCGAGGTATTTGTAATCTGCAACTTCTTCCAGAATGTTGCCTTCAAAGTAGAACTTATGCTGGTTATGTTTTCTTTTCTTGGAGAAGACCACTACTTTCGTTTTGCTGATATTAACTTGCGTCCCCACACTCCTACAAAAATGCTCAAGGGATAGTAAGTGCTCTTGCAAACCAAGAGCCGATTTAGCAATCAGAATAAGGTCATCTGCATACAAAATAAGCCTTATAACAAACTTGCACAAATAGATACCATCACCCCCTTGCGAATTTAATTCATGGATGATGTACCATAGTTGAAGAATCATTATCAAATATTAACATTCCTTGATCAAGAGTGACACCTTTATTAGCCAATGAGTCCGCAACTTGATTGTGGTACCTTTTAATGTGATAAAACTCAACCTTATTGAATTTTTGAACTCGCATTTAGATTTTGAGAATCATTGAAGAGAAATCGCTTTCTAGAGATTTTCAAGTTTTGATGATTTTTCGAATTACAATCATGGAGTCCCCGAAGAATGCCAAGTGAAAGATTTTTTGGTAGTGCCACTTCCAAACCTTCCCATAAAGAAAAACGCTCTACTTGATTATTGGTAGCTCTTCCTAGTCCTTAAGCGGATTCTGTCTCTATTTCTTCCTCGAGGAGATAGATTACCCCTCCTGCAAAGGTAATCATATATTACCTAGAGAAATTATCCTCCATATTCATAAGGATGGGATTTACAAATTACATCAATTGTATGTCGATAAGGATCCTTTGGGTCTATATCCTATCCTGATTAGTTCTGTGACATTGGGTTTTGAAGGACATATGGTAGTTTTATGGGTCGAATATATAAAAAATCTATACGAAGCTGGGATCATTTTTAGTAACAGGCCCGACTCATTAATATGGAATAGGAGATCCTTACAAGTGATCTCGGTTGATGAGATATATCGCCTCATATCTCCATCTATTACTATAACCTTGGGATTAGAATGGTTCAGGTGGATGTAGAAGTGGCATATGCCACTCAAGTTGAAATGCTTTGATTGGCTGGTGGGGCATAACAAAATCATCACTTGGAAGAATTTAGACAATCATGGTTTTTCAGGGTCTGGGTAGATGTTATATCTGTCTTCATGCCTATGAGGATCACATTCACTTATTCCTCAAATGTATCGATTCTATTGCTACCTAGACTCATGTTCTTCAAAGATTGAACATTGTGGCACATTGGTCATATCCATCAATAAGCAAATGTATATTGGATTGGTGCCTTAATTACAAGGAGTATAAGATCCTTCTCGTTTTCATTTTTTGGGGTATTTGAAAAGGCAGGAACAACATAATTTTTGAGAACATCCCTTTCCTCATTAACATAATTTGTAATAGAATCATAACTTATTTCTTGGAATTCCAGCGAAGGCTTGATTGTGGGATAAACAAACATAACATGTCAACATATTGTTGGTGTAAATTCCTAATAGGATTCTTTGATGGTGCAACTCAGAATATGACTCGTGGTTGCGGAGCACTCATTTCTCCTGCTCTTGGAATCTTTTATTATTTCCATTGGAATGGTGGTCTCGATACCAATTCCAAAGCGAAGATATTAGCATTATGGGGTCTCCTTTATTATGCTTTGTCGATATCTATCTCATCCATAATTATATTTGGAGACTCTAAAGTATCTATTGATTGGGAAAACAACATGACTTGCTTCAATCCTCCACAAATTTCAAATTGGTTAAGCTTCATTTGGGAGCTCTCTCTACTTTTCGAGGAGCTCACATTCACACACATCCATTGGGTCCAAAATTCTACGATTGACAAACTTTCAAAGGAGGATCTCTCTATGCAGGTGGGTGTGATATATTTCCAGGTCTATAGGAACGATATATTCTTGGGTGATGGGGACATCCCCCTCCATGCACAATCTCTCTTGTTTCTAGTACTCTTTAGATCACTAGAGGTTTGACTATCTGTTTTTGTATTGACAATTCCTACTCAGTTTCTTGGCAAAAGATTTATAACCTGTCTTCATTTGCTCATGTGGTGCCTCATCTTCTCACACTACGTGGTTACATCATGGGTCTCTGTTCTATTTTGCTGATCTCGACTTTAATACCTCTTATGGCCTGATTTTTGGACTTTGGTTCCTCTCCAGACCACCTGCCTTTTCTATTTCCTCTATGTGTCATGTTTTGTAGTATGTCATTTGGGCAACATGGCTCACTTATATCAGATATCCATGTAATTGTTTTATTGAATATAAAATTGTGATTTTTTTTTTCTTGCTTGAAAAAGGTTAACAAAGACACACAAGAAAAATTATAAAGAATGAATTGTATTAATTTAAAAAAATCGATTTGTATAAATGTAATTGTAATGTAAAATTAATATAGTTATTTAAGTTAGATGGTTGACAAATGCTAATAGATCGAGAACACCAACATAAACAACAATGACAAAGTAATTTGTAAAATTTCTAATTTTAGGGTTGGAACTCACTTACATGGCTAAAAAGCTTTTTAATAATGCAAATAATCACAAATTTCCATTTATAAAAGCCGTAGGCTATCTTTACACATTTTAAACAATAAAAGATGATGATTTGAGCATAAATGGTGAGATCTAAACAAAATACTCCAAAACATATAATAGTTACACAACGCCTAAATTTAATAAATTTAATCACAATTTTTTTTATTTAACCACAACCAAAAAAATATTTAATTAAATCTTAAATATATACATAATATATGTAATAAAAAAAATTAGAATCTAACACTCTTCTTTTAATATAGATACTTCAAACATAAATATGTAAACATCGTTAATTTTATATTTAATTGAGAAAGATAAACATAAAATAAATTAACACTATCTTAAATAGTAGTTAAGACAACATATTTCTTAATACTTAAATTTTTTAGGAATTAAATTATTGCGCCAACCTAGTGAGGACATCATATCTAGATATAATCATCAAAAGAGTCCACTGAATGAAGATTATATGCAACATAAGAAATACCGTAGGCATTCAGTAATCGGGAACATGCATGGGTGGAGATTGGCCTTCCATATCTATGAAAGGTATGTTGTATTATGTTATGCAAACATTTTGACTTGGTCAAATTACATAAAAATAAAAATAAAATAAAATTATTAATTTTAATTATTAATTAAAATATTTTAATTTAGTCAAATTACATAAGCATAAAAATAAAATAAGAAAACAAATTTAATAATTATAATTATGACTAATAAGTACATCCGCCCAAATCCATTTTAACTTGGATTTACCAAGTTTAGAAGGGGATCAAATCTCTTTTCATTCTAAAAGAGGTTTAATTTTAATCAAAAATCTGGTAGAGATTTTTAAAAACTTGAGTTTAAGCTGTTTAAAGGGTTTTGCTGAATCCATTTATGCATTCAAAAATGCATCCTAAACAACAAAAAAATCACATTCTTTCTTGAAATTGTTTTGACAGATTTCTGTGAAAATGTTTGGAGTGAATATTAAACATAAACATCACAATTTAACACTATTTTAAATAATTGTTAAAATAATATATATTTTTAATGTTGAGAAATTAAAATGATTAACACACACACACACACATATATAATGAATAAATAATCAGTGAGCATGTCTTTTCTATTAATCACATAAGTATTATTTGGTCGTTTCGAACCAGCTAATGTGATTCATCCTCAGGACGAAGGTAAAAAAATCCATAGATCCTAATGAATAAATAGCAAGGATGCATAAGTGTTTTTAGAAACTAGCCGTTAGGAAATTAGTTATTTAATTAATAAATTAATAAATTTTTATTTTTAAATTCCAATCAAATGACTAGCGATTATAAAATTAACCGTTAATTATATTATCTAATTAATTAATTTATAATCGCTACTCATTTGATTGGAATTAAAAAATAAAAATATATTAATTTATTAACTAAATAACTAATTTCCTAATGGCTAGTTTCTAATGGCTACTTCTAGTCACTGATGCATCCTTGCTATTTATTCATTAGGATCTATGGATTTTTTCACCTTTGTCTTAAAGATGAACCACATTAGCGACCAAATAATAGTAATGTGATTAATCCGAAAGACATGCTTACTACATTATAAATCACAAAAGCCATTTGTGTTTTATAAGTTAACGAGAGAAAACGCTGTTTAGCAGGCGTATAGTAGGATAATAATGGTGAGGAAATCGAAATAGTTATTAAAACATGTACACTCTTTTATATGTTAAATCTTTTTATAAGCCAAATGCGTTTAATAAAATTTGTCATATATGTATTAAATAAAGTATTTTATTATTTATATATTTTATGTATGATAAAATTGTTATAATCATCATAGTTGGAAATGCTTTATAATGAGAGATGTTATTTGGAATTGTATTTTTATATTAAAAAATATATATTTCAAAATCATTATAATTTTGTTAGGTTAAAATGTCAATGGTCAGTGGTTTTATAAATATTTTGAACTTTGGGTTTTATTTAAATATAAGTAAAAGTATTTTCATAGTTATTTTTTATTTTCAAATCACTTAATATCACTTAAAACGTCTACACTCTTTTATATGTTAAATCTTTTTATAAGTCAAATGCGTTTAATAACCATCATAGTTGGAAATGCTTAACGAGGAGAGATGTTATTTGGAAATGCTTAATGAGATTTTTAAAAACTTGAGTTTAACCTGTTTAATCAACAAAATTCAAGTGCCCCAAGGGTTTTGCTAAATCCATTTATGTATTAAAAATGCATCCTAAACAACAAAAAAATCACATTCTTTCTTGAAATTGTTTTGACAGATTTCGGTGAAAATGTTTGGAGTGAATATTAAACATAAACATCACAATTTAACACTATTTTAAATAATTGTTAAAATAATATATATTTTTAATGTTTAAAATATTGAGAAATTAAATGATTAACACACACACACACACACACACATATATATATAATGAATAAATAATCAGTGAGCATGTCTTTTCTATTAATCACATAAGTATTATTTGGTCGACGTTTCGAACCAGCTAATGTGATTCATCCTAAGGACGAAGGTAAAAATGCATAAGTGTTTTTAGAAACTAGTCGTTAGGAAATTAGTTATTTAATTAATAAATTAATATATTTTTATTTTTAAATTCCAATCAAATGACTAGCGGTTATAAAATTAACCGTTAATTATATTATCTAATTAATTAATTTTATAATCGCTAGTCATTTGATTGGATTTTAAAAAGCAGTTGTCTATAACGCGACTTTTTGAAAGCCTTTCCGGCGGATTTTTCCGGTCGAAATCCGGCAGGGATTATTGGAATCGCAAGTTTGATAGCTAATTTCTGCACAATGAAAGCGTTCCAGGGGTTTTTCAGGGTGCTGAATCCAAATATGCAGTTAAAAAACCATTTTAACTGCAAGAAATCAAGATTTGACCTCAATTCTTCCGCCGGATTCCGTCACCGGAATCTTCAAAAAGTCGCATTATAGACAACTCCTTTTAAAAATAAAAATATATTAATTTATTAACTAAATAACTAATTTCCTAATGGCTAGTTTCTAATGGCTACTTCTAGAAGTAGCCACTGATGCATCCTTGCTATTTATTCATTAAGATCTATGGATTTTTTCACCTTTGTCCTAAGGATGAACCACATTAGCGACCAAATCCGAAAGCATGCTTACTACATTATAGATCACAAAAACCTAAGATCTAATAAATATTCACTTAAAACATTAAAAATTTCACATTTTATTATACAAGTTAATTATTAACAATTTCAAACTGTGTTGTTTATGAAGGCCATAATTTTGTATGGACAATTAATTTTTGGTAGGAATCTGGTGAGAAATTCTTCCAAAAAGCTAACTATAAGAGTGTTTGAATATTTTTTTAATGGTGGAAATGGATTCAACACCATCAAAAACACATGAAACACCAAAAATCCTAAAACCAAAACCCCAAAATCCTAAAACTTGATAAATGTAACCAAAATTTTCTCACATTCTAACCAAAATTCCGAGATGAAAATATAACTTATTTAGCCCCCTGATTTAAACATTTTCATAATCCTATAAAAGGCTACATGCCCAAAATTATTTCTTATCCTCCTTATTTATTTCAGAAAAAGAGTTTCTTTAGCTATTTCAGGAAAAGTTCGAGAGTATTAACCCTTTTCCATGGCACTCAAGATTTGGCAAAATTACATTTTATTCACAATGCTTATTTACTTATTATTGAATTATTAAAAAGTGAGAACCATTTGGCAAAGTCTCGCCATTTATTTTTTATTTGTTTATTACGACGTCAGAGCCATTTGGCAAACCCTTACAGTTTATTATTAATTAATTTATTATTACAATCTCGGAACCATATGACAAACCCTCACATGGTGTCGTATATATAAGGAGCGTACAAAACCACTACATAACTGTTTCTCGCTGAACCCAAAAAATTGGCGGGCTTCGCTTCATTCAAATCTCTGCCACTTTCGAAATTAAATTTTGCTTCAGCTCCCTCCCTCCTTCCATCCATTGGCATTAAAACAAATCCTTATTTGACGAAGCTCATCCTTTCTTCATACTCTATTTTGCTCTGCCATTCTCAGTTGCTAAACGAATCGATTCAATGGAAGCCGATGCATTATCTCTGGCATTAGAGCAACCCCAGAAGGAGGGGGAAGAGGAGGCCTTGCTCGAGTTTTTGTCGCCGCCGCCGGATGCAGAGCAACAGTGTTCGCCATCCCGCCTGCAGGGTTGTATACATGTCGTGAGTTCGGATTTAAACCCATCTGCGAAGCTTCAGTCTCTGAATTGGGGTTTGGGGCATATTGTTATTATATTGTGTTTTCTTTACTCACGCACCGGGGTTTTGATTCTTCTGTAGTGTGAGAAATTTAATCTCTAATTTCACGTATTGGGGTTTTGTTATTTCTGTAGAATGTGAAATTACAATTTCAAATTTAGGTTTCGGGGGTTTTGATATTTCTGCACAGTGTGAATTCATTCTGGTATTAACTGTAAATACAGCGGATTTGGTTTTCTGTTTTCTTTGAACACTTGCGAATGCCGAGTGGTTTAATATTCGTTTTTTGTTTGTTTGTTTAATGTTTCGGGGATTGTTTCGGATAATGTGTAGTTTAGCGGTTTAGGTTTCTAATAAGCAAGCTACGGTGCGATGGCGGTGGTGTGCTTGGGCTTGGTATTTTGAATAATGGTGAAGTTTTTGTTTTACTGATATTGTCTTCCCAGGACTTGTACCTGGACTCATCCGTTAAGAGATGCGTTGTTTGCAAATTATGTAGAATGTTTTCAGAAAATTAGGTTGTTTTAGATGACGAGTACCTTTGTTAATAGAATGGACTATGCCTTACATTGGTTAGACTCAGGAGGTGGGATCTATTCAACGTAACTTAACAGGACTTGCACCTAGCATCATCTATTGAGATATGCCAAATCACTGTGTGCCAATTATGTGTAATGTTTGTTTTAGAAAAGTCGGGTTGCTTTGGGTTGCTTTGGATAACATGTAGTTTAGTGATACGACTTTCAAATAAGCAGGCATGTCCTGGATTTTATTTTTATTTTTATTTATTTATTTTATTTTATCGACATAATACCCTCTTCCTCTTTTGGTGGGGCAGAAAATTTGGACATGGTGTTATTATTTTCCAATTTCATGGATGACGATGATTATTATTATATTTGCATATTTTTAGATTTTATATTATAGTATTGGTTTGTGTCAATTCGGTAAATGACTTTCTATTGGCAAAGTGGACTCTACAGTTGGCTCGGATGCCATGCCTAGACTATCTGTTCTGCCAATTTCACCCCGGACTCGTACGTAGCCTTGTCCGTTGAGACGTGCCTTATTTGCGAGATGTCCACTTGTCTATGGATGCAGTAGTTAATGCTGTTTTGTTTTAACGTGGCAGCATGGCTTCTAGAACTTTGAACGTGAATCTCAGCACTAAAAGTGATTTGATTTAACCACCTAAACACAACATGCTTGATTCGATGTCACGCAATCTTGTTTATTCTTCTTGCAATTGATATCTTCGAACGGGCATGTGCTTTTTTCTGGACTTATGCTTTGTATTAGATCCATATCATGGGTATTTTTATGATACCTCTGGCCAGAATTTCCGGCTTTTATCTGGTTTGATTTTAAAGCTTTGATCTTATTAGTAAATGGTAAAATTCCCAATTTTTGACTGTGGGTTCCTGTTCATTCAAGGAAACTGAATTTTTGAGATGTGTAGCAAATGGTGAAAATTTCATTTTTGTTTGTTTTTCAGAATTTGATCTCTGGATATTATTTGCAGGGTGCAGGTCTCAGGAATTTGGGGAACACTTGCTTCTTAAATGCAGTTTTGCAGTGTTTTACTCACAACCCGCCCCTGGTCAATTACCTAAGGAATACTCCTCATGCAACTCCATGTAAGTTTCACTTGTATTACCCTGTTTATATAAAAGGTGCAACTGATTAGTTTATTGCATGACAATATTTCTTTCATATGGTGCATTTGTAAAGTTTTTGTGTTATCTGAGCATCTAGATTTTCATAATTTTGTCATAATTGTGGATACTTCTCGGATTCAAAACGGCGTTGGAGTTTACAAATCGAGGGATGTTTCTAAACTTCAACACGGTTTTGAATCCAGAAATCCTCGACAGTTTTGTGTTAGTCAACAAACACTGCCCAAGTCTTACCAGTTTCAATGCTCTCTTAGATTAGTTGCCTAGGCACCTATATATTTGCAATATTAATTAATTATTTTTTCTTCTATCATAGAAATATGGTGTGTGCTAAATGCTTCTTACTTTGCCCTTACCTATTTTAAGATTAAATGGCTTCACTAACAAATGAAAATGTCATGTAGGTGTAAATGAGGGATTCTGTGCATTTTGCGCTCTTCGAGGACATGTAAATACAGCACTATCATCTTCTGGGGGAGTCATTGAGCCTTCTGAACTTGTTGATAATCTTTGCAGTATCCTTTTCATATAATCTCTTGCAACACTAACATCTACGATCGATTGCTTATCTTTTTTATGAATCCTTACTTTTGTGCTTTACTTTTTGTACTTGTCTGGCTTGAAACTTCAACCGTGTTACCCATTCTTTGTTTGAGGTGCTTACATTATCTGGTCCCGTTTTGTTTCTTGTCTCAGTTTTTTAAGTTTTTGAAATTACATGTATGCCGTTTTTCCTTGTGTCTTGAACTTAACTTATCCCTTTAAGATTTGTCAACCTCAGCGTACCAGCAGGAGGATGCACATGAATATATGCATTGCTTGTTAGAAGCTTTGCATAAAAGCTTGCTACCGCCTAAGGCTTCTCAGTCATGCTTGCTTCTTGAAGGAGAGAGCTTTGTCAAGAATTTATTTGGTGGCCGTCTAAGAAGTCAGGTATGGGATTACCACTTTATATTTCTTCTGTGATAGAACGGCGGTGTTGTTTTATGGTTTACTGAAACAGGAGTGTCGACTGATATTGTATAACTTTGTATCTTATCCTTATATTATACAACGAGTTGAGTGATTTCTTTTTTGGCATTGCCTGAAATCTATGCTGTGTGGCTGTCACTCTCTTCTCTTTGTTGCTCTATTTCTGTCTTCCAAGTTGTTAGCTTGTTATACATAGCATATACATTTTTAACAGCTAAAATTCTTACCTTATCCTGTAGTTTTCTCCGGGCTTTAAACAATTTAGAGGTGACACATTGCTTTGAGTTGATACTATTTGCTACCTTTGTACCGTAGATTACTCAGTTTAGTATTCAGTTGCATTCGGAGTTTAGAGCATGATAGCTATTTTATTTTTTAGTTTTAGTTTTGTTTTGTATTTTCATTATTCGGGCTATGATTATAACACTCATGTAATTTTTTCAGATAAGATGTGTCAATTGCTCACACTGCTCAGACACATATGAGCCTCTGATTGATTTGAGTTTGGAAATAGAGAATTCAAATTCAATAACAGAGGCATTAGAGTCTTTCACAAGAGCAGAAACTTTAGAATGTGATGCCAAGTATAAATGTGAGAAATGCAAACATGGCAGCTCTTTTTCAAAAAAGCTTGTGATTGATCATGCACCTGAGGTTCTTTCAATCCAGCTAAAACGTTTCATCAATACTGGGATCATTGGGAGCAAATTACACAAAGATGTTACATACCCTCAAGTTTTGGACTTAAAGCCTTTTACTAACGATGAACCGGAAAATCAGGTACTGTGTCATTAAAATTCTATTTGCATGTAATTTAAAATTAGTGTTTTCCAAATCTAGCTTTTGTTTGCAAAATGTAGGGAGTTTTGAAATATGAATTATATGGTGTATTTATGCACTCTGAAAGGACAATGTATTCAGGACATTACAACAGTTTTGTCCAAACATCACCTGATGTTTGGCATAAACTAGACGATTGGCAGGTCTGTCTCTTTCTCTATCTTACGTGGATGTAGCATGTTTCAGTGTTTATGTCAATGACCACAGACACTAATAAAGATCTGGCACTATGATAATTGCTGTAAACAATACCTGCAATTATAAAACTTCAAAATAGACCCTTTTTTGGGTTTTGTGTAAGATTTGGTGTAAAGCTACATTTAATGTTTATATTCAATGCTGACCATGAGTTATTATGTTATGGTCATTCTCTCAGCCCAGCGTGAACATATCGTTGTGTACGATTAGAGGTCGACATTTTCTTGCTGTCTATACCGTCTTTAGTAGGCTGAGATAGGTGAAAAAATAGAGGGTAATTGATTTTCTTTTATTGTTACAATGCAATTTGTGTTGAACCCATAACCAACAAAGCCCAGTTAACCAAAAAAATCCCAGAATACATGTATGCATAGTTTTGTTTTTTGTTTTTAATATTGACGCTGATGTTGTGTTGTCTCTTTGGTTTCTGTCAGGTAACAATGGTTAATAAGGAATGTGTTCTTGAGCAGCAGGCATACATCTTATTTTACTATCGACAGGGATCTCCATGGTTTTCAGGCATGGCTACAGAAAAACAGATGTCAGTGGGATCTCCAAAGTCTGTGTTGGATGAATCTAATACTAGTGATGATTCTGATTCCTTGTCAGATAAAGAGTGTCACAAGTCAAATTCCAATAAACAGAAGCACCTGAAGAATGAAGGTGAAGCTATCGCTTTTTGTCCAAGTGAAGTCTCTGGAACAGCTAAGCAGGATAAGGTGTTTAAGTCTAACAATATGTACTCTCCTACAATAGATATGCAAAGTATTCCCGTGTCTCCATGTTTCTCAGCTGAAAAAAACTGTGTTGTGAAGCCAGTTTTCTCTTCAAGTTCACCAGCAGTTGGCAAAAGTACTACGGAAAATTCATCATTGAGTGAGAAAAGGGCCGCGGCAGAATCAGATTTAGGTATTTGCAAAACACAGGGAGATGATAAAACACCAGCGCACTCAAAGAAATTGATGACTGAGGGAGATGAGGACATGCCAAAGCCTTCAAAGAAAACTAAAACAGAGACGGATAAAAGAAAGCCAAGGAAAAGTAGTTCTGTCAATCTGCTAAATTCAAATATGATATGTTCACAAGGTACCCCCAGTTCTATTAATAAAGTATTGAGTAATATGCCTGGTAGTCGTCGTGCCTGTCTTATGCAGTATGTTCAACCTAATCACAATAGTTTCCAAACTCCAGTAAAAGAAAGCAATCCTTCACATAGCAGAAAGAAAAAGAATTCACCAAGCAAGGAACATGTTGTGGGTAAAAGGCAAAAGCAGGTTACGGGGACCAAAACCCCTACAACAGGGGCAAAAGGTGGTTCTAAAGCCAGAGGTGACACAGCTGTTGGCTCATCTGAGCATTCTGGTTCATCCATACTAAAGGAGCAATTGAACTTTTCTACCCTAGATGATGATCCATACGCCTTTGAACTGGAAATTGAACAAACGCCTCAATATACATGCAAGACAAGCGAAGCAAGACTAAACAGCAAATTAGGTTTGTCATCTTTCTCTTCTCCAGCACAGTGAGAAAGGCACCATCCCCTGGACGCAAACATCCAGAGATCAAAATGAGTCAAGGGTTAGTTTTCAGCTCCATCTCTAAAATTCATCAACTCCATGTTTTATGAATTTTCTTGTTCAAACTTATGAAATCCATTCACTGGATCTTGCTGCAGAAGAGGTTAAATACTGCAAAATATAGATGTCTGGACATCGAAGATAGTGATGGCTTGTGCTGTTGACCAGAGTCTGGATTTGATACCTTTCTACCCTTGGCTGGGGTCTCAGTTGCTTGAGATATGTTTGTAAATTGTAAATTGGTAATTTTCATTGTTTCTCAAGATTGTTGTTTTTTAAAACACGCTGTATCGGCAATGGATCGAACATACCAAAGAGGCTCTTGTCCCTGGTATTCAAAGGGTGAGGTTTATTTGTCTGGCATGAGGATGCAATCTTTTTCTTTGAAGAGAACACTAATCTTGATATTGGGGAAGTAAGTGAGCCAACCTCAAATTTGAAAATTGTAAGAGGTCATTGCCTATCATTATGTTTCCATATTTGAGGAGGGGCAATGCTCTCCTTTCTATTCCATTTGTCCAACAACTTCTCTTTTCTATTTTTATAACTTGTCAAATTTTATTTGATGTCTAATAAAACAAAATTTATATTGCTATGGGTAATTTTTATTTATTATTTAATTTTTTTTTGTTTAATTTATGGGTAATTTTTATTTATTATTAATTTTTTTGGGTTATTAATTTACGTGAGTCTTGAGATAACGCTATTAATATCTCTACTAAATTAAATATTCTATATAAAGTTCAATGAAGAATATCTCTACTAAATTAAATATTCTATAAAAAGTTCAAATCACTCTTCATTGAACTGCATGTCTCCTCGCCCACATGCACAAAGATATATTTATTGTTACAAGTGCATAAATTTAAATCACTCTTAATTCTCCTTGCACATGCACAAAGATATATTTATGGTTACAAGTGCATAAAAAGTTCAAATCACTCTTCATTGAACTGCATGTCTCCTCGCCCACATGCACAAAGATATATTTATTGTTACAAGTGCATAAATTTAAATCACTCTTAATTCTCCTTGCACATGCACAAAGATATATTTATTGTTACAAGTGCATAAATTTAAGTAATGTGAAGAGCTGCATGTCTCCTCGCCCACATGCACGAAGATATATTTATTGTTACAAGTGCATAAATTTAAATCACTCTTAATTCTCCTTGCACATGCACAAAGATATATTTATTGTTACAAGTGCATAAATTTAAGTAATGTGAAGAGCTGCATGTCTCCTCGCCCACATGCACGAAGATATATTTATTGTTACAAGTGCATAAATTTAAGTAATGTGAAGAACTGCATGTCTCCTTGCCCACATGCACAAAGATATATTTATTCATTTATTGTTACAAGTGCATAAATTAAGTAATGTGATTATGTTTTTAAGTATTGGTTAAGTGATTATCATTTATGTCATAAGGTACATTTACAACTTATTAGGATAGAGATACAACCTATTAGGATAGAGATGATGTCATATTTGTAATGTTTCCATAATCATATGGATTCAAAAAAATCAAATAAAAACTAAGTATTTATATAGATTTGAAAAAAATCAAATAAAAACTAAGTATTTATATAGATTTGATATGTATATTTGACATTAAAAAACTGTCACATATATAGAGAATAAATATCATATTTATACATAAATAAAGAAATAAATACTATTAAGGAATTTAGACTTCTGTGATCCATAACATTGTTTAGAAAATCTTCGGCAAAATCACATAATCAATCTTTTGTCGACGCGTTTCGAACCAACCAGTGTGGTTCATCGTCAAGACAAGTTGAAGGACTGATCTGGCTAAGCTTGATTAAATAGAGTGTGCAGAGATTCCAACGGTTATATTGCAACGGCTAATTTTGACTTAGTCAAACTAATAATTTTATTATTAACCGAAACCTACTATTATTAGTTAATTGAATATAATAAATATAATGTTTAAATATAATGGTCATTATATTTATTAAAAATCTATATTTATTGTTATTCTTAAATTAATTAATTCCAAATAAATAGTATTAAAATACTATTAATCTTTAGAATTTAGTTACAATGGTAATTGGTATTTAAAAATTGTTTATACCTAAGGATCCAATGGTAAAGATATAATAGTTAATAAATTATGGTAAATTCATAATGGTAAACTACCTATAATGGTCATTAATAAATTATATTAATATTCCCAAATTATTTAACTCTAAATGGTAATAAATTACTATTGTTTTTAGAATCAAGTTATAATAGGTAAAAGTTTAAACCAAAAAATCATTTTAATTTAATTTAATTTTTTTTTTTAATTGTAAAGGCCCATTCGAAATTAAATTAATAAGTACTAACCACTAATCTATATTTTCTTAATAATTTATAGTTCTAATAATATTAAAAAACAATAAATAGTATTTTAGTTAAATTAATATTCCTAGAATGTAGTTTACCTAAGGTAAATGCCCTAATTAACATACATGTTTATTAATAATAGTATATTCATTAACCTAATATTATTGGTATACCATATACTTTTCTAATAACTTCTTGTTTATCATTTAACCTCAAGGGTCATTAGGTAAAATTGGATTACCTCTTATCATTAATTATATTCAATAATTTATCAATAATAATTTACTAAAATTCTTATTAGAATTAATTATGTTATTAGTTATTAATCTTATTACTTATAAGGTTTAGAAAAGGAAGGCCTTTATTAATTCAATATAAGGAAATCAGTTAAAAGTAAAAATCAATGAAACAATCTAATCTAATTTAAAATACCCCTTGGAATAAGGTTAATACTAACAAACTAAAACCTCAAGCACTCCAGATTAATAAGGCAACCTGCCAAAACCAAAACTTGAGGAGAGAGAAGATAGAAATACTATATTTTATATAGTATAAATATCATATTTTCAAGTGTACTTGAGAAATAGATTTTAGATATTTTAATAATTAGTGGATAGATTGGACATTCATAGAAAAAGGGACATTAAAATTCTTAATTTGACAATTTTCCTTTAAAGAGATTCTTTCAATTATTTATGGTTTGCACATTAAATTCTCTATATATGTGAGTAAAAGATGTATTAGTTATCAACACAATATTATTCATAATTGGGTTTAGTACAAAGTTTCCTATTTGATTCTTTACATTAGCCTAGTCTATAATCAATCTAGAGTTTGTCATAACTTGAATACTACCAATACCTTTATTTGAATCAATTTCCTAAGTAACCACAAGGCATATCACTTTATTCTATTGTTAGTCTCTAATTTGAATACAATAAAATGTCATCTTTTCTAAATAAGATGCCACCTACTTCACACACCCAACATTCCTTGACATAGTTTATCAAAGAAACCCCAAAGCCACATCTTTGGAAGACTCGTGCATTCAAGATTCTACATGGATTAACTTTATCAGTCTCCTAAGATTATTTATAAGCATATTTTGTATGATGAATAGCTTGATTTAAGGTTTTTTTGTCCTTAAAACGTCATATTGTTTTGTACTAGCGACAACATGCCTTGTGAACGATCATTATCTTGTTTTTATACCTCAAAGCAAGTCTCAAGGAATATCCTCCAAAATGTAATAAATTCTACTATTTTTATTGCTTCAATCCAAACCTCGTCCACTATTTTTTTATTATCCTTTTTATACGTAATACTATTTGTTGGAGCATGCCAATGTTAATGTTATTTGACGTTCCTATTCATGGAAAAATCTTGGTTTTGAAAGGACAACTTAACTTCCAATTTTATTTTCCACCATTACTATTGTGTCAACTCAAACCTATTTTGCATAAGAGCATTGTACATGCTAGAAAATTATATTTTACAGAGAAATGGAACACAAAATATATTGTAGAAATACAAACACAGAAAACACATAAAACAAGAAAGACAGATATATGTGGTTCACCCAATTTGGGCTATGTCCATGGAGAAACAACTATTCCTTCTTTTTATATTATCCAACAAAATGAAGAGATACAACTTACAATAGGTCTGCTGTGCTCTCACACAATCTCCTCTTTCTTTCTCACTTAGAATACACATCTACATAACTGCAATACAATTCTCTCATATATAGCGAGGGGTTGCATTCTAGGGCAAAAAACCCTAAATTAAACATAACTTCTATTGTTAGATTTCCGTTTAATGAACGACTTAGATTGACTATGAATTACAACATTTTACATCTATTTTTAGCTTCGGGGGCGTTGCCCCCAATCCCCTGCTGGGGGGGTGGGGGCGATGACGTGCAAAAACGGGCGTTATTGCTACCCCATTATGAACTAGGGTTTAATGCTGCAATACCTTTGAATAAAGAAGATAATCAGGCTCTACACCCAACAATACAAATAGTTGGTCCAATATTTCCATCTTTTTTACACATGATACACCTTGTTGGAGCATATTGTTTTTTTTCCTTGACCATTGTCCCATGTTAAAATTTTAATTTTGACATTGCTAACCATAGAAAAGTCCTAGTTTTGAGTGGACAATTTGACTTCTGATTTGGTTTTCCCCCACCACTTCTTTTCCCTTATTCTTTCCTCTCATCTTGGTTGCATAACTTTTTAAACCCTTATTCTTAGACAATTTCAATTAATCTCCCTCTTATTTTAATTCAAGGACACTATGTTTCTATCCTTGAATAAATTGATTCCATTCAACCATTTATTCTCGCAAAAGTAACTAATTTGCTTTTTTCCATCCTTGACTACATGAAGAATTCATGATCGGATCATATTCATATGCTAGATTGAGTATTCCTTAATTATGAGTACATTTTTAAGAGGTTGGTAAAGCCTGCAATTTTTATAAGAGGGATCTTCCCCATTCTTCACCTCATTCCCTTTGTCTATTTTCTAGGCTAACCACTTTCCAACCAATGGAAATGATCCATCCTTATCCACTTCTTTTCCATGTGTTCTTGTTATGAAACATCCTCTAAAGGTTGTAGTTGCCAATGCTTTCCCAAATATACATATGATTTTAAGGCCCCATTCACCTTTCTCTTTCGATCTTGCAATAATACTCTATTTCACTAATGGAAGCCCCTCCTTATATCAATTTTGAGTCACTAAAAAGTTGAAGCACTTCTATTCTTATGGTGTCCATAAGGCTAAGGAACACATTGGTTTGATTTTCTCCAATACCCAAAAAAGTTTCTAATAAGAAGTACCTTAATTAGAATTAATTAGTCAGTTTATTAATTTCCTTAGTCTAACTTAGGGAAATGGATTAATTAATCAGGTTTAATTGAGGTAAATCAGTTTTCATCTAGTGACTTTTAGAAAAGTCATGTGAAGGGGTCGAGATGATTTTAGCCATCGATTGAGATTAGATCACGACTGTTGATTGTTCAATGAGAGATTATAAGAGGAAATCAATGGGAATTTGGAAAACATAGCGAGACACAAAATTGTAATGATAGCAAGGGCATAGTGATAGTGTGAGGGCACCAACATATCGGGATCAACAATGGTTGAAGGCAGAAGATCTGAAGGAAATATTTCATAGCGATTTTCAGTTTCTTAAAGTTAGAGGGAGATCAATTTTGTTTGCAAGGAGAGGTTGAGTTTCCAGTAGTGCAAGTTGCTTCAGAGAGGCCGAGTTGTCGGAGCAAGGAGGAATTTGCCAGAGTGATTGATTTGCACAAAGGAAATCGAGTTGAATTTGAGTTCCAAAGGAGGTCATGTTTATTTCTAGCCAGTGCGATTTTGCAAAGGAAGGCCGACTTACCAAGATCACACGTGTGGTCCAATTCAGTGAGCCAAAGGGAGGAAAAATTGAATTAGAGAGGCCGAGTTGCCTCCAAGTGACCAGATCGACCTGCAAAAGTGATAGAAATAATTTTATAGAGGTTTTCTAATTTACGACAAACAATTGTAATTTTCGATCACATAATTTTGCTGAAGAAGAAATAAAAATACTCATTGGCAGAACTAGTTTTCCCTACACTTGGGTTTTTCAAGGACATTAGTCCAAAAATACCAATGTTAATTATTTGTGTGTGTGCGTGCAATATTTTCTTAGTTCATGTGGTTTATTTATTTTTTGTGAAGTTGCAATAGTGTTTTATTTAGTATTTGCCACAAAGAATTTGCAGAAGATAAATAATCAAATTAATACGAGAATAATAACTAGTAATCGCTTCAATATTATAATTTCACATAATAGATAGGAATACCTTGCAAGATTTATTTTACGATAGTCGAACTATCTCCTTGAGATAATTGGCTATAGTACCAATTTGTTACTTTGTCCTCAATTTTCTTGTACAATGAGCTCCAATGTGTGCTTATAGTTATTGGGTTTTAAACAAAATCCAAAATATTTGATTCTCTTATCCAAAAGAGTAGTGAAAAAGGAATAATTTGTGCAATCTACCTTTCCACATTCTCCAATCCATTAAAAGGAACGGAAGATTTGTGAATATTAACTCTCCATCATAGTAGCTTTACATTAAAGGTATAAAATGTCTATATTTCTTTACCTCATTTATTTTTCCAGTACCAAAGATCTTAACCGATCCTCGCCCCTTGACACCTTTTATCAATCCTTTCCTTTTCGGATTTGGAATCAACCTACTCAACCCTTTTGCCACCAACAAGAATTTGAAAGGGGACATAGGAAACCCTTGCGTAAGCCCTCTTGAAGCATATTTTTTCCAAAGGAGAACCATTGCATAATGATTGTAAAAGGTGTTGAGGATAAACAACCCATAATGCAAGTTACAATTTGGATATTCATTCTAATTTGAATCAATTACAATGTTAAATAGATTCAACAGACCTCATATTCTTTTGCACTAGGTTAATTTTCATTACCATTCCAGGAAGCCTTTTAACCTTTGTAGAATGCATACCTTCTTGTACCAAGCCAAGAAAATTTGAGAGAAACCCAACTTGTTCATTTGAAATAAACCTTGATACCACATTCTTCAATTTCTTTTCCAAAATCTTTGTAATGATCTTATGTATATAGTTATATAAAGAATTTGGTCTACAGTCATCAAAGGGACTTGATTCATTCTTCTTTCTGATTAATGCTATGAAAGTTGCATCCAGGGCTCCCACAATCTTTCTTGAGGTTCTAGATTCCTCTGACACTTGACAAATCCTCTAACATATCATAGTAACATAAATAAAATTCCATTGTCCAACCATTCAAACTAGGGTTGTTGGCCATTCTGAGGAATCACAAGACAATTTTAAGTTATTTAGAGATTTTTACTCCAAAATCCCCATTTTGTTGCTTATGTTAGCCTAGGAAACAAAGAAACTACCTTCAGAACTTCAACAATATTTATGCTTTCCGACTCCTAGAATTGAGCATTGACATAGTTTTGCCTCCAAAACTATCATTTTGAAATGTTCTTTTAGTAGAGATATCTTGATTCTTGGTTTCCCATATTGTATTAATATGTCCAAGGATTAAAAGGGGGCATGGGGATTAAAGACCCTTCCATCATGAATATGGAAATGACAATGGGGCCAATATAATATATATAGTAATAATAAGTAAGCTTGCCTAGTGGAAGAAATATTTTGGGGAAACATAAAGATATGTATTAAAACTATGGGGGAGAAAAAAACGGATCCCAAATTTGGAAACAAATAAAATATGTGGTTTGATTAATCTAATCCTAACTCATTAGGTTTCAAAGCAATGGAAAATACATATCAATCTACAAGGACAATATTATGGGAAAATGACCTTTCCTCTCAACTCAAATTTGCATACTTTATGAACTTGGATGGATGGTGAGAATCTTAAAACTCTGTTTGACATCTTGAACTTGTCAATATATTCAAGTTGATGGTTGGGATGGTCGTTGAGGGATCCTCTAGAGCATCTTCATTATTTGGTCTGGCTTACACAAGCTTTAAATTGCTGCATTTCATGAGAATTTAGAACCAAGGATAAAAAAGATTGGGGATTTTCATTCTTCGGTATCTAAGCTTACACAAGCTTTAAATTACTGAGTTTCATGAGACTTTAGAACCAAGGTTCAAAAGGATCGGGGTGAAACAAAATATAGAATCAAAGATGCATATTTATCTCAGATTTTATATCTTCCAAATTTTCCCCAATCTCCAATTTGGAAATATATATAACATAATGACGAGCTCCCAAAGATCAACATATTTTATTGAATCATAGTGCATGACAAGCTCCTCATAATAAACAATATACATAAAAGAGAAAGTCCCTCTAAGTGCACACTTTGCGAATCATAGTGCATGACAAGCTCCTCACAATAGACAATATACATAAAAGAGAAAGTCCCTCTAAGTGCACACTTTGCCAAAACTTCCCTAACTTGTCCCACAAAGCCTTCGCCGTAGCTTCCCCTGATACATTCAGCAATACTAAATCTGAGAAACACAATCATATTGTGCTTTTTGCCTTCCGATCCAACTTTTTCCATTCTTCATCGGACACTCCCATTGGTTTAATACCCAGATCTACCGCGATCCACTGATCTTTATCGACCAACAGATCCTCCATCTTTAGTTTCCACAACTCAAAACTCTGACCATTAAATTTCTCGATCTCTATCTTTCCACTACTCGCCATCTTGTTTCACCAACAGAATCGATCTCGCAGATCTCCCATTGAACAGGGTCTACCACAGGCCCGAGCGAAACCCCTCAGCAACAAAGGAGTCCCCTTGAAGCCAAACCAACTCTGATACCAAATGTAGGCTTTAACCCTGTACAAAAATTACCTGCATATGAATTCTAAAACACAGAAAATAAACAATGCGAGAGCATAACACATAAAACACATATACACAGAGATTTCCCCTGGATCCCAAAACCAGGACTACTAGCTTGATTTTTCATTATGTTCCTTTTAAAGTTATAATACATATTTATACATGTCAAAGCGTCCAATACCATGGACCGAAAACTATCGCATCCAAAAACATGTATGAAAATCATGCACAAAACCATAGGTGGGTCCGCCCATAAAGTGGGGTTAAGGGTACGCCTCAAACCCCCTGTGAACCCCCCCCCACACCACACAATCGACGCAACAAAGGGGGGCTCTGCCCACCCCCCCCCCCCCCCCTAACCCCTGGGTTAACTACGTGGGCTAGTCGTGGAAAGAATATAACACAACCCAACATTACAAGCATGTAACCATGGTTACTAAAGTTCCAATTTTGATTTTAAGAATTTCATTCCATTTGTAATTTTATTTCAAAAAAGAGAGATGTAATAATTTTTATTTATTTATGCAATTTTATGTTTATCATATGTAATAAGTCACTATTCTTAGCTGTTTACTCAAACTCCATTGCCAATATCATCCAAACCAAAGTAAAAAGTGAAGATTGCCAAAACTTCAGCATCATCCACCTGCAAAGGAAAAAGTCAGAAAGAAAATTACCAAATAGGTCAAATGAAACATTAAAAAGTGGGTTTGAAAAGAAAAAGATCAAATTCACTCACCTATAAAGGACTTCTTGGCTTCAAACTTATCTTCATTTGCCTCCTAGCACTCATTGAGCAAACCCCAAGAGAGCCTTTTCACAGTTCTGGCCAAAATCCACAGAAACAGGGCAAGCGTTACGCTTTTCCTTCTAGCGCTACGCGTTCTCTTCTTGCGCTGCACGTTTACTTGGTGCCATGCGTTTCCTTAAGGCACGTTTACCTGAGGTGTTGCACACTCTACATTTGTCTAGCAATGCTCCAATCACCTCCTCAACTCCTCCAAAACACTTTCAACCTCAAAACAAGTAAGTACCAGCTAAGGGATGTGCTTATCCTCCTCCTCAAGTCAATTCCTAAGTGTTTGAAAGGTTTCATTAAAATTTTGGTTTAATTCTTATATATAAACCCTAGATCTCCCCCAAAAGCTACCTTCTATTATCACTCAGAATTTTCTCTAGAAGTTATAGGAAGAAAGAAAATGACCGAGGTAACTACAAACCAACTTTTAGGCTCAGGATCTAGCCAACCTAAGTCCAGAGAGGGCTCTCTCTATATGATTTAGCTTTGTTTGCTGGGATTTTAGGCTAGTTCTTAAAGTTCAGGTGATTTGTATTGAAGGTTGGATGGTGGAATCCTTAAAATAGATGGATAGATTGATGTCTCTGGACCATTGGGCTATGGAGTCAAAGAAGGGTAGTAGAACTGGAATTAACTCACTAAAGGGAGTATTCAAAGGGCAAGCTAGCAGAGTGAAGCACAGGTCTTTGGGTTGGATGGTTGAAGTGATCTTAACCAAGGTGAGAGAGCACTTAAGAATTCTCAAACTGGGATTAAAATGAGGAATAGAGGATAATCATGAGTAAAGGGCAATTAAGAATCTTTTGCTATAGATTAGAGGGAGACTACCTAAACTAAGGAACAATCAAGAATTCCTTAACTTAGATAATTAGCAGAGAACATTAAAATGCATAATAGTTAAAACAGAGTGCACTGAAGCAAATTCTGAGATATTATTTCATATTATAGCATTCAGATTTTAGATACATTAAATATTGTCGAAAAACTTTTAAAGATAACAAAACAAGAGAAAATACTTGTCTGTACTTCGTACTACACATGAATCCAATGAAATGTCTTGTCTTTATTCATCAATCCAGCTTGTTGGCTCAGTCAATGCTCCAATGGCTTACAGTCTTTCGATCAAGAAGTCTATAGAAATGTCTAAGAATCCACACTACATACTTCAATTTGTGAAGTATATATTTTAAGGTGTTATTACAAATATCTCAAAGTAAATTGAGATTTAATCTAGGAAATAGAAAATATCTTCTCACAGGAAGATAGAGACAGCTAATGAACTGATTCATGCTCTCCCTTTTATTGTGGTGTTGCTAGTTGTTATGGTTTATTTCTAGATATTTATGCTCTAGTTGTTTGAATCATCTCACTGGAGATTGTGTTTACTTGTGTCTTTCATCTGATACTCTCTGTCAATGATACACTTTAACCCGATGACCTGTCTTTATCCTTTTTGTGTTTCTTCCTTTTACTATTACAATTGACTTTTACTGTGTTTTTCAATAGTAAATTCTTATATTTTATATGTGTATTTAGCAATTGGAAGTGGATATCTGATCAAGTTTTAGTGTGTTTTGTCTGTTTGTCTTCAATCTGCATCTCTAGTCTTGCTCCTCTATTCTGAATTGTTACTACTCTATATTTGTCTTCTTCTCAGCTCCGAGTGGAAGGGTCTTCATCTTCTGTACATGTGTAACTGGTCCTCTTCGTTTGAATTTATGCTTTTAATAGGTTTTTTGGTCGAATCTTGGAGTAAACAGGTTCTTTTGACTAGTATCAGAACTGTTTATCCAAGTTCTGATTCGTCTGATAACCTAAAAAATACAACAATAATTAAGAAAAATCTGGTCTGCTATGGAAGGGTGCTTGATGATTCTCTGGCATGGGAATGCTTGGGAAACGTTTCAGGGCAGATTTTGGACGTATATGGAGGAGAAATCTCATTCCAGAGGCGCCAGAGGGTTTCATAGGTTTACACTAGTGTTGAAGCCCCGAAAATCGGGTCTACAACAAGGGGGATACCCACCCGGTCCGGACCTTGGTTAGCAGCTCCTTTTCCGTTTGGTATAGTGGGTCCGACTAGGGATATGGGACCAATTTCCCAATTTATGTGTGTGTGTGTGATGGACTGATATATATATATATATATATATATATATATATATATATATATATATATTTTTTTTTTTTCCTAACAGTTTCTAAATGGAATACTTCTACTCTAATTCTAATCTAATAATAAGGAAATTTTATTCTAATAAGCAGAAATATCTAAGTCTACACTAACCCGGGGTGTAACCTTTCTTTTATGCGATCTAAAATGATTTCAAATAACAACTGGTAATAAAGATCATTCAACTGTTATGAGAAAAGAATTCAATAAGGATGAACCACTTCGTATAAAAAGTTAGACGAAACAGTTGTGAGAAACATATCGCATAGTAAGCTACTCATACATCAAGCATAAATAAATAGCTATCACCGTACAAAAGTGCCAAATGATAACTCATGCATTCATCCATCAATATATAAATAACTGAACATGAAAATCACTTTAACACAAGACAAAAATAGTTAATAGATAGAAATACCATTTATAACTAGTCCTACTCATGAGCTTCAAGCGATAACGATTTATCTCTTCTTGATCTAACATCCACTAAGAGTACAAAAGTGCAACATCAGTAGCAGATATCAAATGCAAACATCAATAAATCCTGTTCCATTCATTCATCAAAACCTCCTCAGAGGGTACAAAAGTGCATGTTCTGGGGATAAGTTTTGATAAATTTCAAGACCCTTCTCTAAATGCATGAGAAGGGTTTAAATACTACTAACTAAATCTAAAAATAAATTATTACAAAAATGTAGGATACGGTTTAAATGACCGTCCTTATTTCAGGAAAATAAAACAAAATTAAAACTAAACTTGAATGTAAAATTAAAACTACTTATGTATCTGCTCCTTAAAATCGCATGCATGCAGCATCTGTTTGAGAAGAGTCAGCTGGCCGACTTCCGATTTTAGCTGAGCTGAGAAAACAGAATCGACAAGAGCTGGCGCCATCTTTTTGGCCGAATTGATGATACACTTCAGAGTCATCCACTGGCTATGTGGCTTTACCAAGTATCCCCAGTAATAATCCCAATTTAACTTAGTTAACCCTTGGATTGCTTGTGCCTTTTCTTGGGCCTTCTGCTTCCAATCTGTTTCTATCGTTGCTTTCTTGAAATTTTTGGGGCTTGTAGGTAACTGAGCAATTAGAAGCTTTCCTTTTCAAGAAATTGTTCTCAGCGATTAGCGCGCATCGAAAACTACCTCCGTTTCTTGATCCGGGTTTCCTTGATGCGTTTTTCGCCTTTTGCGCTTTTTTCTTCTAGCAGATATAAAGTTCAATTTTTGTGAAAATAATGATTTTGTAATCTTTTGACCCTGAGTTTTAAACTGTCTATTTCTGATATCAACGATGTCCAGTATCCATTTGACCATGTCCGTGTATGGGAGAATTTTGGGTCTTGTTGCTTTCCAGTGTATGAATGAGCAAGCTAGCTCTATGATGGATGCCTCAGAAGAACTATTTGAACCCGCAGTAGCGACTGAACTTCCATTACTCTGGTATTCTCCTCTTCAAGCAGATTATACATGCCTTCCCATGTAGCAATTCCTGCGTCTCTGTTACAGGCCGTGTCTGTATACAAGGGTGCCGTTTCTTTTTCTTCAGAGCTCGGAGTTTTGCTTTTCTTTCCCATTTTATCCTGCGTATTGCTTTGTATCGTTCTCTATTCTCCGTTCCTGCAATTCACAAGTGAAGTGAAAATAATGACAAGGAAGGGTGATGGGAAAGTTTTAAATGCCAAAGACAAATAAAGTATACCACCTTACGTGAGATGATTTTTCGATAAGCACGAACCCATATTCCATTAATAACTGGCAACTAATTCATTTATTAGCATTAAAGCGCATAACCAGGTGTCAGTTTATGGAAAATACTTTTTGAATAACGAGCCCGAAAGATCTGCGATGAAGCGATTTTGCGATTTGCTTCGCAATATCGCAGATCGCAACATCGCGAAATGATAACGTCGCAGAATCGTAACATCGCAAAGTTGATTGCTCGTGACATCGCATTATAACATTGTCGTTATATCGCAATATCACATATCGCAGGAACGTGATATATGACAATCTTTGTTATTCTATTTTCTGTGAAATGCGATTTGCGATCGGCGTCATCGCATATCGGCAAATTAAAGTGTTTCAATGTAAATTATGCCTGATGCATGCGATGCGATATTTATTTATTATCGCATATCGCGATCTCACAATGTTGGAATTTGGTTTGTAAGGTGGTACCCTGTCATCTTTTTGCGATGTGATATTTCCTAAGGAAAGATTTTGTCTTACCTTATCATAAAACTTAGATTTTTTTAGATTTTTCAAGGGGGGCTTCCTAAGCTTATGATGGTAAGCTTATTTGAAAAAGAAATTTAAGCACTACTTTGATGTTTTAAATTCTTAACTAAGGGTCCCCACTTATTTAGTATTAGGAATAACACTAAATAAGAAGGGGGGTTGTTGCTGGCCACAACAACTGGGAAAATGGAGAAATGGTGAGAAAACACAGGTTTCCAAGGTTTGAATCTTTAACAGGAAAATATTTGAAAGGGGCACGAAATTCATATTTAATAGTGGATGGGTGGTTTATCGAGTCGAAGGGGAGGTGGTATTGGAGGGCCATCGCATCGCTTTTGTGGTGCGGGCAGTATTCGAGAGGGGTCACTCGATTCCATACATCGTCTGACACGTAGCATCGGGGGCCGGGAGGAAACCACTTTATGAGGTGGCTATTATTCAGCCATCAGGCGCGGTCGATATGGTTGTGCGATGTTGGATGTGGGGGAAGGGCGATCAATGGTAGCCGGGAGGCGAAGCTGCACAAGGGAAAATGACGGGGGTTGATGGGGGCCCAGGGATTTAATTATGGTGGTTCGGGATTAGTTTAGGGACTAATTTAGGGTTAAGTGATCGGGTCAGGCTTTATGAGGGATTAGGCAGTCGGGTGAGGCCGACACGATATTAACTTAAGTTTTACCGGGGTTAGGTAAATTAAGTGAAATTATATCGGGATAAGGGGTAGTTTATATTAGTTTTTATTAAAACTAAGGCATTGGGATATTCTATATAGGGTTTTAATTATTTACGGGAAAAGGGTTTTAATGGATTTATATAATAGAGTTAGTTAATTAATATGAAAATGATGGCGGAGTGGGTTTTCTCAAGTAAAAAAGGGTAAAGTGTATGTGATTGCACGTTTTGATTTACACTTAGGATAAAAGCTTTTGGTGGGTTTTTTGTGCGAAAGGGTTTTACATGGGGGGTGAGTCACTTCTCCTCGGTAAATGGTGTTTAAACCTTAGTAAAAATGGATTTTCTTAGGTTAATGAGCGAAAAAAGGAATTTTATGAAGGGGATTCTAGTACTTGTTCCCCTAAGTCATTAAGCCGAGGGTCCGGTCCCTCCAAAAGTCAGAGAAATGCTTTGAAACTTTTTAACTTGTAGGATTTAAGTACTAGAAATTATTTATGGGAAATTAGTGAAGTTAAGGGGCGAAATGAATGAGGGGATGTTAAATAAACCATATTGTGAACCATTGTCTTTGCTTTGGTTACTACTTATGCATATTGGAAAGACGCATTTAAAACAATGACATAAGTGCTTTTATGTAATTACATGATATTTCTGCAACCTTTCTACTACTTACCCATTTACTCATCCTACCATTTTTTCTTCACTTTATTAGGGTACATTTAGGCTAACAAACCCTTATCAATCTTTTTCTTTTCTTTACAAAGTAAACTATCTAATTATAACCTTATATCATTGAAGGGCTCAAATTAAACTAATGAGCTCCTTTTATTCACTCTACCTATCTAATGATCTGCCAAGATTACACTGTTTGGTCAGATTTTATTCTCTAACTATAAACATAAATTTTAAAACATGAAATAGCCAAGTTTAAACATTTTGACTATCATGGATTGTGGCATGAGTAACAAGTTGCACACAATATTTTATTATGCATAAAAGTAAATAGTAGTGGCATTTTGACTTGCTCACTTTCATGGTCTCTTTTTGCCTTTTTGGGTTCATATATTTTCATTCTTTTTAACTTTTTCTTATTATTTTGTCCTTTGATTTATCTTTTAGGACATACCCCCTTTACATTTTTTAATTTTTATAATATGGAAAACATTTGCAGAAAGCAAAGGTATGTACAATATTACAAGGCTTAACCTTAGTCATTCAAAATTATGACTCCTATTGGTATAGGAATATAATACCTTCCACTCTCATTCCCTTTTGCACACTTCCCTCCACCCTCCTTCCCTTTCCTTAAACATTTTTATCCCAGATACCCTCTAACCCTTTGTCCCAAAACCCTAAGTCCTAGGTGATACAACTACTTAGGCTCCCAAACCCCTATATTGCAAACAAATTTCCCCCATCCCCAAATTATCATACTACTACCCTATATCCCTCTCCACTACAAATAACCCTTCACCCATCATCCTCATATTTACCCTTCCCCATTTGCTATTCCCTAAAAACTACATTCCCCCTACCATACACCTCCCTAGGGTTTGATACTAAACACCATGGCAGAGTAGGAATACATACCACATAGTGAGGAAGAGGAAACAGATAGAGAAGAAGACAGGGAATAGAGGAGGCCACACAAAGGAGGCCAGATACATAGGTTTGAGCCCACAGATCTCAGGGAACTCTTAGCATCCCCTATGACTGTGACATCCTTCAAATGGCTAGGTTGTTATGATTTCTGTGAGCAAGTGCAGGCAATCCAACATCATCCCGAGTTGACTAGGCTCTTCATTTCTAAACTCCAAGACAACCAAGTCACTCTAACAGGTATAACTTTTAGTTTATCTACTGCCAATCTGCCACCTGGATTCCAAATTTTGGGGAAAGATGGTTTAAACAAGGGGATTTGGAGAGGCATTATTATGAGCCTTACATGAAACCAAGGTACCGAAATGAAAGAAGGGGCTATTTTCATTTTTCACACCTCCTTGAAAGATATGCCCCAATGATGAAGATTATTATTAAATATTTCTCATGTTAAGGTAGAATTTCCAGGGTCTATTCTTATCATATCTGGCTTTTAATGCATTTCACTAGGGTAAAAATGCTCAATATACCCTACTATCTTTTCTAGAGTGTTGAGAAGATGGCCTACATTGCCCAAAAGATGGAGTACAAAGATAAAATGAAGAGCTTATTTCATCATTCCCTCATTAAAATCATAGTCCTTTACCATCTCAAGGAACTCAACGGTGCATGGAGTACCTTCATAGCTAATCCCATATTCACCCATGCATCTACTCAAAATATTGAAAGCATCCCTTCATCATCTCATCCATCCACCTCCATTCCTCAATCTCAGCCCATACATCATTCATCCTCATCTGATGAATCAGCCACACCATCACCATTTCATGAGCCTATTTAGTCACCTAACGGAGATGAAGGCAGAGAGCAAGAGCACGTTAAACATGGTGAGATCAGCAAGCCTAAAAGGGCTGGTTTGGGTACCTTGACACATACCTATAAGAGAGGGCATAGGAAAGTGTTTTCCCCACAGATTGTGGGAGGGGCCTTGCCTTCTTCATCAGTAGAGCAGGTACATAAGGGTAAGGAAAAAGTGACAGAGGCAGAGATCTGACAGCAGGAGGAGGACCTCCATGAGACAGAGCAAGATTTTCACTTAGTTGACCTAAGTGAAAATGATGACAGTGAGAGTATAGCTATTGTCATCAAAGCAAAAAAGGCACTCATAGGAGAGCTCCAAGTCAATTTGCAAAGGGAAAAATACATCATTTCATACTATGAGCAGGAGAACAAGCAGTTTGAGACCAAACATGAGCTCATGGAGATTCAGCTCATCAAGGCAAAGAGGGAGGTTGAAAAGGCTAAAGCCTTACTTGATGAAGCATATCAAGAATACAGTGATTAGCTGGAGGAATAGGTGCCAAGAAAAATGGCAAGAACTAGAGGCCTAAAGAGAGCTTTGGAGCTAGAAAAACAAAAGGAGGCTGAACTAGCTAATGAGCTCACCCTAAATGAGAAATTTGCCAAAATAATAAATGAGAACCGGGAGCACTGAATTGAGAGGGTGAACACCCATCTTGAAAGCCTCTTAGACAAGGCCAAAAGAGACACTGGCATTCAGAGAAAGATGGCAAAGTATTATTGTCGAAGACACCAAATAGCAAGGGCAAGCTCAAAGCTGCTAAGGCAAGAATTGAAGCCCTAACTCACCATGAGGAGAAGAAGAAGCTTGATATACTTGCAAAGGCTTCACTCCATACCTATCCACCTCATACATCAGCTTCTTGAACAATTTTGAAGACCCTTGATTCAATTTTTGTCATCTTTCTTTTCCTGTCTTTTTAAGGCAATTTTTATATTAGCAGTTTGGTCAAACACGCAGCACATTAGGAGTTGCGCTTTTTGTGGCGGAATGGGCACCACCATTGGATTCAGAAGGACCAAGACATCCAAGAAACCATGTTTCCAGCCTTGGAAAGCAAAACTGGTGGGTGAAAAAGGCAAAAAACCACCTAAAATTCATGTTTCTGCCTCATTTCTGAACCAGGCGTTGCGCGTTTGAGTAGTCTTGGGAGAAAGGAATTTTGGAGAGGAAAATGAAGCCCATTTTGAAAACCAAGGGAATTTTTCGAAACTAAACAAGGTAATATTTCCAATGAGCTATCCTAGGCTAGATTTGGACATCAGGAAGGCAGGTAAAAGTTAGCTTGAAGATGGTGCTGCACATTTGACAGTCAGCCCAGATTTTCATTGTTTCTCTCCAATTTGATTTTTACCTATGCGAAATTAGTGTTTTACTGATGTAATTGATAAGGATGATGTAATTATTATGTTTTTACTATTACCTAGGGTAAATACATTAGATAAATTGCCTCTATGACTTGTAATGAATTAGTTTTCTTAAGTTAGGGATGAGTAACTTTGACCACCCTACACATTAGCTATCAATTCAGTCTTTGTTGCAACTACTCCTCCTCTCATGGATTCGACCCCTAAGGCTAGGATGAGTTGGTTTGTGGCCTATATTATGTAATTTCTCAGTCATTCTACAGGTTGGAATCCAGTTGGATATTGTATTAGTGTTTCAAACTTTAGCATGGAATATATTGGATGAGTTGCATCTATTTTGGTGGGATCCTATGGCATGGTATTTTGATATTGATTCTTCTTCAGTTTGATATGTATGAATTTTTTGTACCTCTCATGATTCATTTCACTCTATGTATGTTTGATTTTCAAGGTGTGATAAGCATAGTTCATCTTGTATGCTCTGTTTTGGGAAAATCATCATAGATTGTTTCATTTCTTCAGTTTAAAAAGAATTCATGATTTCATGTTCTTTTTAGCAAGTCTAAACCATCTCATCACTATACTACAAAGTGTTAAAGTAACTTGCCTACCTTTCCCCATTAGATGTCTACAATTCTGATTCTCTTTTTCCCTGACCTAGTTCACTCTCTGACCTAATTCACTCATCTAGTGACTACCCTAACCAAATCAAATCAAAACAACCCTGAGCTACTATATCTAGCCTAAAACCCTAATCCATCCAACCCTCTTGGCTGTGACCCTTTGGAGAGAGCCCTCTCCGGCTTGGTAGGGCTAGCTACCAAGTCAAAAGGTTGGTCTGTGGTTACCTTAGCTAGACTCTTCCTTAGCCTTGGAGATTCGGAGGAGTGTTAACATACTGGTGTCGTTGTTGGGGACACGAAAGATCATATATTCCCCGGGAAAGAACGAAAAAGATCAGATCTGATTGGTGATGGTGAACAGTGATCAGACACATATGAAGGCTGCACCATTTACCTTGCGACTCCCACTTGATCCAAAGACTCCACTAGTAGCAGGATCCAGAAATCGAAATGAGTTCTCAATCTAGAAGGTATGCTCCTATGCATTGAGAACATGTTCCAGGCTTTCCAAATCGTATGCCTCAGGTAGATTGGCAAACCTACTTGCAAAAATTCAGATATGGAAAAGGTGATGATGCTACACTTCATTTAAGAATATTTCATATGCATGTGCGTAAGTTGAGGATTAATTTTCATGAAGATTGTTTAATGAAAATGTTCATGGCCACATTAGAAGAGCGAGCCCGATTTTGGTATGAAAGCTTGCCTCGTGCTTGTATTTATTCTCTCAAGGATTTTCACTCAGTAATTTTTGAAAAGTATAGAGAAGCCTATCCTTCTTTTCTTTTGATTGAGGATTGTTGTGATCATTTTGAGAATTTTATTCAAGATCTGGAAAGTGCTTATGGCGATGAAGAGTTTATGGATGATGAACTCTTGGATGTTTTGAATGAAAACCATTATCACCACCATGAGAAGATCCTGGATTCTACCCTGGATGACAGCGAACTTGAGAAAAATTCTTCAAAAGATGACAGTGATGTCTTGCCCATCTTCAATCGATCAAAAATATATATACAAGATGTTCTTTCCAGCTACCCTTCATTCCTTTCCTCTTCTGAGTTTTTAATTCAAGAAGAAATATGTGCAGACCAGAATTTTGAGTTTGTTTGTATAGAAACTTTAGAGAGTCATGATTTATCCGTTGAGGTCAAAAAAGTGTACAACAGGTTTGTTGTCTTGAGTTTGATGAACATGTTCAGTAACCTTCAAATGATCAAGATATAGAATTTTTTCAAAGCCTAGATGATTCCTTTTCTGATATACATGAAAAGCCAGTTGTATATATTTGTGTTGATGCTGATTTGGCTACCTCAATCGAAGATCTACAAGAACATACAAATCTTGTCTCTGATCTAGATGGTATGGAAGATGACATTGTTGCATTTCCATTTAAGAAGGATAACCCAAATGAAGAAGAACAATCAGCCATTATATTTGAAAGCATCTTCCTTCCTTTTGTTGATCCACAAGAGGTAATGCTTCATGATTTCCAAGACCCCTTGGGCAGTCTTTTGCAAGCATCAGAAAAGGTGGAGATTGTTTTGTTCACCAACACAGGTTTTGAACTCAGGTTTCATTTTGAGTTGCCATTTACTCAATCTTTCTTTATGCCTGGTGGAGCTGAATACAAGCATCAATCAAGTAGTCATGTACTTGATTGGTTACACTGGATCTTTGACTTCACTTGATCAGATCATTTATGGATCAGTTAGAGTAGGTAAGGTGTGATGAATAAGCTCAACATTCCGAGCATCTTTTTCAGTGTCAATTTCCAGTAGGGTTTGCAGTTGATGGTACAGTTCAGTTTTCAGTCAATTTCAAGTCAGTTTCGAGACAGTTTGTGTTATTTGAGTTGTCATGCATCTCAGTTTAAGTTTTTGACTGCATTGGCCCACATGGTCAGGCACTTGGTCTACGGTGTTCTTGACACCTCCAAGGAGCTACCATCCCAATAAGGCCGATGTGAGAGTAAGTTTTTGCATACTACCATTAGTGATCAAAACTCCTCTTTTATATCATATTAGTGTCCCATGTTGAAATTTTTTCATTCCACCTAGGTCATCATGTAAAAATTTACTCACTGATGGTAGCCCAAGTTGAAACCCCATCCCCTCTCAAAAATTTATAATTGCTGGCCCACCTTCATCTATCTTGTTGAGCATATATTGACTATAAAAGCTCATTTCATCATTTTTTGTGTCAGTCAAGTCCACCTGAAGTCCAGTCATTCAAGGTCCCATTAGGTCACTAGGTTTTATTTTCCAAGGTCCATTAAAACACCATTTCGCTGCATAAGGCCAACAAAGTATGAGAGTGAAGCAAATAATATCCCTTTTTCAGTCAAATAAAGGTTTACAAGCATGTAACCATGGTTGCTAAAGTTCCAATTTTGGTTTTAAGTAAGAATTTCATTCCATTTTGTAATTTTATTTCAAAAAAGAGAGATGTAATAATTTTTATTTATTTATGTAATTTTATGTTTATCATATGTAATAATTCACTATTCTTAGTTGTTTACTCAAACTCCATTCCCAATATCATCCAAACCAAAGTAAAAAGTGAAGATTGCCAAAACTTCAGCATCGTCCACCTGCAAAGGAAAAAGTCAGAAAGCAAATTAGCAAAGAGGTCAAATGAAACATTAGAAAGTGGGTTTGAAAAGCAAAATATCAAATTCACTCACCTATAAAGGACTTCTTGGCTTCAAACTTAGCTTCATTTGCCTCCTAGCACTCATTGAGCAAACCCCAAGAGAGCTTTTTCACAGCTCTAGGCAAAATCAGCAGAAACAGGGCAGGTGATGCGTGTTTCCTTCTAGCATTGCGCGTTCTCTTCTGGCGTTGCGCGTTTCCTTAAGGCGTTGTGCGTTTGCCTAAGGAGATACGCACTCTGCATTGGCGTTGCGTGTTTGTTCATCAATGCTCTAGTCACCTCCTCAGCTCCTCCAAAATGCTTTCAACCTCAAAACAAGTAAGTACCAGCTAAGGGATGTGATTATCCTCCTCCTCAAGTCAATTCCTAAGTGTTTGAAAGGTTTCATTGAAAATTTGGTTTAATTGTTATATATAAACCCTATATCTCCCCCAAAAACTACCTTCCACTCTCATTCCCTTTTGCACACTTCCCTCCACCCTCCTTCCCTTTCCCTAAACCTTTTTATCCCAGATACCCTCTAACCCTTTGTCCCAAAACCTTAAGTCCTAGGTGATACAACTACCTAGGATCCAAAACCCCTATATTGCAAACAAATTTCCCCCATCCCAAAACTATCATACTACTACCCTATATCCCTCTCCACTACAAATAACCCTTCACCCATCATCTTCATATTTACCCTTCCCCATTTACTATTCCCTAAAACTGCATTCCCCCTACCATACACCTCCCTAGGGTTTGATACTAAACACCATGGCAGAGGAGGAATACATACCACGTAGTGAGGAAGAGGAAACAGATAGAGAAGAAGATAGGGGACAAAGGAGGCCAGATACATAGGTTTGAGCCCATGGATCTTAGGGAACTCTTAGCATCTCCTATGACTATGACATCCTTCAAATGGCTAGGTTGTTATGATTTCTGTGAGCAAGTGCAGGCAGTCCAACATCATCTTGAGTTGACTAGGCTCTTTATTTCTAAACTCCAAGACAACCAAGTCACTCTAACAAGTACAAATTTCAGTTTATCTACTGCCAATCTGCCACTAGGATTCCAGATGTTGGGGGAAAATGGTTTAAACAAGGGGATTTGGAGAGGCATTTTTATGAGCCTCACATGAAACCAAGGCACCGAAATGAAAGAAGGGGCTATTTTCATTTTTCACACCTCCTTGACAGATATGCCCCAATGATGAAGATTATTATTAAATATTTCTCATGTTAAGGTAGATTTCCCAGGGTCTATTCTTATCATATCCGGCTTTTAATGCATTTCACTAGGGTAAAAATGCTCAATATACCCTACTATCTTTTCTAGAGTGTTGAGAAGATGGCCTACATTGCCCAAAAGATGGAGTACAAAGATAAAATGAAGAGCTTATTTCATAATTCCCTCATTAAAATCATAGTCCTTTACCATCTCAAGGAACTCAACATTGCATGGAGTACCTTCGTAACTAATCCCATATTCACTCATGCATCTACTCAAATATTCATAGAATCCCTTCATCATCTCATCCATCCACCTCCATTCCTCCATATCATCCCATACATCATTCATCCTCATCTGATGAGTCAGCCACACCATCACCTCCATCATCACCATTTCATGAGCCTATTCAGTCACCTAGCAGAGATGAAGGCAGAGAGCAAGAGCACATTGAACATGGTGAGATAAGCAAACCTAAAAGGGTTGGTTTGGTTACCTTGACACATACCTATAAGAGAGGGCATAGGAAAGTGTTTGCCCCATAGATTTTTGGAGGCACCTTGCCTTCTTCATCAGCAAAGCAAGTACAGAAGGGCAAGGAAAAAGTGACAAAGGCAGAGATCCAGCAGCAGCAAGAGGACCTCCATGAGACAGAGCAAGATTTTCACTTAGTTGACCTAAGTGAAAATGATGACAGTGAGATTACATCCATTGTCATCAAAGCGAAGAAGGCACTCATAGGAGAGCTCCATGTCAATTTGCAAAGGGAAAAATACATCATTTCATACTATGAGCAGGAGCACAAGCAGTTTGAGACCAAACATGAGCTCATGGAGATTCAACTCATCAAGGAAAAGAGGGAGGTTGAAAAGGCTAAAGCCTTACTTGATGAAACTTATGGATAATACAATGATCAGCTGGAGGAACAGGTGCCAAGAAAAAGGCTAAGGACTGGAGGCCTAAAGAGACCTTTAGAGCTAGAAAAATAGAAGGAGGTTGAACTAACTAATGAGCTCACCCTAAATGAGAAATTTGCCAAAATGATAAATGAGAACCGGGAGCACTGGCTTGAGAGGGTGAACACACATCTTGAAATCCTATTAGATAAGGCCAAAAGAGACACTGACATTTAGAGAAAGATGGCAAAGTATTATTGTGGAAGACACCAAATAGCAAGGGCAAAGCTCAAAGCTGCTAGGGCAAGAATTGAAGCCCTAACTCACCATGAGGAGAAGAAGAAACTTGATATACTTGCAGAGGCTTCACTCCATGCCTAGGCACCTCAGACATCAGCTCCTTGAACAATTTTGAATAGCCTTGACTCAATTTCTTTCATCTTGATTTTCCTGTCTTTTAAGGCAATTTTTATATCAGCGGTTTGGTCAAACGCTCAGCGCCTTAGGCACTGCTCACTTTTTGGAGGAATGGGAACCACCGTTGGATTCAAAAGGGCCAAGACATCTAGGAGAACCATGTTTCCAGCCTTGGAAAGCAAAACTGGTGGGTGAAAAAGGCAAAAAACCACCTAAAAATCATGTTTCTGCCTCATTTCTGGACCAAGCGCTGCACATTTGAGTAGTATTTGGAGAAACAAACTTTGGAGGGGTAAATCAAGCCAATTTTGAAAACCAAGTGTATTTTTGGAAACTAGATAGGATAATCTTTCCAATGAGCTATCCTGGGCTAGATTTGGACATCAATAAGGCAGTTAAAAGTTAGATTGAATATCGCGCTATGCGATTGACACTAGCATTGTGTGTTTGACAGTCATCCCATATTTGACTTTTACCTATGGGAAATTAGTGTTTTACTGATGTAATTGATAAGGATGGTGTAATTATAATGTGTTTACTATTACCTAGGGTAAATACATTAGGTAAATGGCCTCTATGACGTGTAATGAATAAGTTTGCTTTAGTTGGGGATGAGTCACTTTGACCACCCTACACTCTAGTTATTAGTTCAGTCTTTGTTGCAACTACTCCTCTCATGGATTCAACCCTTGGGTCTAGGATGATTTTGTTTGTGGCCTATATTATGTAATTTCTCAGTCATTCTATAGGTCGGACTCCAATTGGATATTGTATTAGTGTTTCAGACTTTGGCATGGAATATATTGGATGAGTTGCAGCTATTTTGGTGGGATACCTATGGCATGGTATTTTGATATGAATGTTTTGTACCTCTCATGATTCATTTCATTCTAAGTATGTTTTATTTTCAAGGTGTGATAAGAAGAATTCATCTTGTATGCTCTATTTTGGGAAAATCATCATAGATTGTTTCATTTCTTCAGTTTAAAAAGAATTCATGATCTCATGCTCTTTTTAGCACCTCACTAGTCTAAACCATCTCATCACTATACTACAAAGTGTTAAAGTAACTTGCCTACCTTGCCCCATCAAATGTCTGCAATTCTGATTCTCTTTTTCCCTAACCTAGTTCACTCTCTGACCTAATTCACTCATCTAGTGACAACCCCAACCAAATCAAACCAAAACAACCCTGAGCTACTATTTATAGCCTAAACCCTAATCCATCTAGCCCTCTTGGATGTGACCCTTCGGAGAAAGCCCTCTCAGGCTTGGTAGGGCTAGCTACAAAGTCAAAAGGTTGGTCTGTGGTTACCTCAGCTGGACTCTTCCTCAGCCTTAGAGATCCAGAGGAGTGTTAACAAGTTCATCCTATACTTTTTCATGTGGTTGTTGTTTCTATTTTGCTTTCAAATTTATCAAATATATTAGTATATTTAAATCAATTCCAATTATTTGAGATACTCTTATAATTCTTACCCCTTCAGCGATCCACATAATTAAGCCCAAATTAAAAACTTAAGAAAAAAATAAATAATAAAATCATCATATTATAAGCATGTGAGTGGAACAATTAACTAATAATCATAATAATCCTATAAAAATTACATATTATAAAATTATAATGTATATACATGAATCTCCTCTGGAGAAGGAGCATCATCAGATCCCTTTCCTTTATCAGGAGCTTTAGATATACAGTCCCTTTTGTAGTGCCCTTCCTTTCCGCATTTCCAGCACACCACCTTTACAAGTTTTCCTGGAGATTTAGATCTCCCTCTAGATTAGATCTCCCACTCGATGACTTATTTTTGTTTCTGTTTTGGGACCGTCCTTGTACAGACAAGGCATCACCATTCTGGCTCTCCATATTTTCCTGTCTCATCTCCTCCGTTAGCAAGGATGATACTATTTCATCAAACTGCAAGGCAGTTGCATTGCTACCTACCTATTGCAATAACCAGACTATCCCACGAATCTGGTAGAGAACACAACAAACTAATGCACTTATCTTCATCTGAAATTTTAATATCAACAAATAATAACTGACTTACCATTGTATTAAATGCGTTCAGATGCTCAGTCACCGAGTCTCCATCTTTCATCCTCAGGTTATACAACTTTTTCGTAGGAAAAATTTATTCACCAAAGACTTAGATTGGTACAATGTACCTAACTTGTCCCACAAAGCCTTCACCGTGGCTTCCCCTGATACATTCAACAATACTGAATCTGAGACACACAATCATATTGTGCTCTTTGCCTTCTGATTCAACTTCTTCCATTCTTCAGCGGACACTCCCGTTGGTTTAGTACCTAGATCTACCATGATCCACTAATCTTTATCCACCAACAGATCCTCCATCTTGAGTTTCCATAACTCAAAACTCTGACCATTAAATTTATCGATCTCTATATTTCCACTGCTCACCATCTTCTTTCACCACCAGAATCGATCCCGCATATCTCCCACTAAACAGGGTCTACCACAGGCCCGAGCGAAACCCCTCAACAACAAAGGCGTTCCCTTGAAGCCAAAATAACTCTGATACCAAATGAAGGTTTTAACCCCATACAAAAATTACTTGCATACAAATTCTAAAACACAGAAAATTTGAACGCATATATACAACCTGAAGGATTACTCGACCAAAGCCTGAACAAGTCTCAATCCACAGAGGATTCTGGTCACACAAAAATTTTGCCTTCCCCAGAAGCTGCAGACCGGGCCAAGGAAGTGGACACAGAAATAATTCATGAATCTGATAACCAGTCAGGTGACACAGTTATAGTGGAACATAGCCAAGACGAGCACCAAGATCCCTCAGACACAAAGGGTATTGATAAACCTGTTCCTACAGAGGATGCTTCTCAGAAGAAGCAAGTGGCTAAAATAAAGTTAAGAAAGCTGAAGAAGAAATACCGGAAGCTTCAAAAGATGGTTAAGCAGCTGCGTTGGAAATTAAAAGAAGTTGCAAATGGGGAAGCTCTAAGCATTATTCCTGAGTTAGTCACTGTGGCCGCACAGACAGAAGTATGTGAAGGTAAGGCAATAGGAACCCAGATTGAATCTATTTCTACTCAGACGGTAGCCACACAAACAAGCTTTCATATAGATTTGATAGATATGGCTATTCATACAGAGGGTTTATCCTCTCACAACAAAAGCACCTAGACAGAAGAAATATTCAATGACACTCCATCAAGCAGTGATCCTATTCTTCTAGAGTTACAGGAGGAGCTGGTACAGGCCCAGCTTGCTTTAGCGCAATGTAAGAAGGAGACGATTCCTCTGCAAAAGTACCAGGAGCTGCAGAAGCAATTCAATGATTTGACCATAACTGAGGATGAAACTTTTGCTAAGTCAAGGCAGGAGGAAGAAAAGCTGAGGAAAGTAAAAGCCAAGCTAGATAAGGTCATGGGTCAGATTGATGCTATTTGCTCTTTATATTCTGATGTCTTATCTTGCAGATCTCCTGCTACAAACTATGCTCTGTTTTTGTTGGAAAGATATTTACTGTTGAAGATTAAAGCTGTTAAGGTCGGCAAGTCAGTTGAATTGAAGACAACTGAAGAATTCATAAAATGTTGTAAGGAGCATGGGATAAAAGTCCAACGTCTTCTCTATGAACTTTATTTGCATAATTTTTTATTAGACGGGGAGGTGGATAACAATCCTAGCCCTTTTGTTGGGGACATTCAGTTCCAAGCCTTCATTTCCTTCACAGTGAACCAACTTAAGTGGTCCAGGGCTTATAACACCTTTCAAAGGAAAGAACATGGACTGGATTTGTGGGTAAGGGGTGAGCCTACTCAACCCTTGCATATTTTTGTTAGACACAAGAGGTTCATGAAACAGGAGGGAGTAATTAAGAATCTGGGGCCTATACATAAAGAAATTGTGCAAGCAGGAAGGGCGTATTTCTTATCCATACAAGAAAGGTCCTTACTTGCATCCAAACAAAGATGGATAGTCTCCACCAATAGTGTCAAGAACAGAGAACCATTTGGCTACAGGAATTTTAAAGTTGTCGCAAGCTGTTTTGTCACATACAGTAATATTATCTTGAGGGAAGGACCACATTGGCTAGGATGTCGATTTAGGAGCCCTGTTATTTGGTACCCTCTTGAAGGATATTGTTCTGATTACGAGCTGCCTAACAGTCATGAAGGGATAGCCTTTTCAAATTTAATACAAAATCATGGTTTTAGGTTGTATAAGGAAGAATACTTTCCTTCTTACTCGTTAATTACATTACATAATAACTACTTATTTTCATGAGGACATGAAACAAGGTAAGCAGGGGAGTATGTTGGGTCATGCAACAGTTATAAATTTACCCTTGATTACATTATATTTTACCTCCTTTTTATGCATTTTTTTCATGCTGTAATAAGGTGTTGATAGAATTTCGATAGAAAGTGAAATAAACCGCCTTTGCTATGATTTGGCTGTCAAAACTAACTTTCGTTGCTTTTTATGTAGAGATTAGTGAATGGGACAATTGTTGTTCAATCTATTGAACAACAAAGGCTAAACAAGGAGAAAAGAGCGTGTCTTGTGCTATCAAGTTGAGAAGTGAATCGGAAGGATCAACGCTAAACAGAAGATTGTTCTGATAATAGCATTTGGTCACGAATTCCTCAAGATCTCTGATCCTGAGGAATCACAGTTATCTCTTTTCCTCTTTGACTATAAGAGGGGAAAAACGAATAGAATAGAGCAGCTTTTGCCTTTTTACTTTGGCTATAATTTTAAGAGACAGAGTGTTATTCTGAAGACACATCATTACTATAATGACATTCGAAGTTAATGAGTAATATATAATTCGTGTTTTTGTTTGCTCGCGATATTCTGAGTAACTAGGTAGTAATCATTGGCGGCTTGGGCCCAGTCACTGGTGGATTTCACTGCTTTTCTGTGTGATATACTTTTACCTTTTACTGCAAGTCTAATTACTTTGTTTTATAGTTTGACGATTGATCTACTTGATATATAAATCACTGGTGTTGAGTTTGTGCATTCCATGCATTATTTCTTATTTATGTTGATTGGTTTCATTTATTTATGTCGTAGATTGATTCAATTATTAGATAAGATTTATTTCATGTTAATTGAGAGCCAGAGTATTATCGGTTAGATCATGTGTATTACTGTTACGCAGAAGTTTCTATTTAGTTGAAAGAGCTCTGTTACAACTACAGTGCACTCGGTTGATGTGCTTATGGCCTGTAATTTCAATTAGAGATTTTTTATTGAGATTGAGTTTTGATGCTTGAATAGTTTAATTTCTTTGAAGTTACAAGTTTGGTAGTTTATTATTTTATCCGTTTACTCTTGTATTGAAATCAATAAGTTATCTTAAAGCATTAGTTGCTATAGATACAACGATTTCCATCACCTGCACATACTATGTACACTCTTGAAACAAAAAGACTTACCCAGGTCGATAATTAATGTGAGGCATTTAGGTGTTCTAAAAGACATCTTATATGCACCCAACAACCTCAGGCCAAGAAACTAAACCTAAAGATGAAGATAAGGTAGCCAAATGGGAAAATAGGCAAGATCAATCACGTGGGTTGATAGGGATGTCTATTTCTCCAGACCTTATATTCCATATTGCAGAACTTGATACCCCTAATGAAGTAATGAAACAATGCACTAAAGTTTTTAGAATTAAAAATGAATTTAGAGCCCATCAACTTGAAAATGAGTTGCTTACTTTGGACCCAAAATTTTTTTCTTCCATTGAAGATTTTTTGTCCAAGTTCAAGACCCTTAGACTTCTCTTGGAAGGTGTTAAGGTTAAGAAATAAGATGGTAGCCTTATCTATTCCTTTCTTACTAAGTTGGGACCAGCCTACTCTGTGTTTGTTTCCACCTTCCATTCTACTAGAGAAGCCTTCATTTCTCAAGAACAAGACTACAAGTCCCCCTCTTTGATGTCTTTTGTGATTCTT
>CM062820.1:20419242-20434242 GCA_031772625.1 Pinus tabuliformis
ATGATCTCTATTTAAAGAGCATGGAGGGTCATTTGTAGGGGGGACCGTTCACAGAGAAGCTTATGTAAATCTTCATTCTTTTAGTAATAAATGTCCTGAAGTGGCAGCGTTGGCTCAGGATGTGGACTGTTTCCCTCTTTGAGGGTTTTAACCACGTCAAGAATACTGGTGTATTGATATGTGATCTATTTGTGAGCGGTGTCCTTTGGTGTTCTATCTAAGGAACTTACCCTGTAAATTCCTACATGATGAAATCTTATGTAAATGGTTCATTCACTCTCTCCGGGTGTGTCTATGTTTCGAGTTGTTACCAAGAAGAAATCCATTTTAGCTTCCCAGTAATTGGATCTTATCTATTCACAGTTGGGTATGCTACACGAAGTGTTACCTAATGCCCCTAAGCCTTCTATTAATCCTCCTAAACTTGTTCTTGACCCACATATCGATGGCGTGATTGGGTTTGTTTCCAATTTCATGAGCCTGTTGGTGTCAGTATCTGCATACTTCCATCAAGGATCAAATTTGCTCTTTGCATTTTCATTTTAGGGGTCCCATACTGAAATTTTTACATCATTTCATTAGGTCATGTCAAACTGATCCACTAATGGTTGTCTTCTCTTCAGAAAATCTAATTTCTCCCTCATAGAGTATACTTGTTGACCCTTCTTCAGGTTATCTTCAGTTATGGTTTCATGGTCAATTTGGAATCATGCTTTCATTAGGTCATAGGGCATGTGTTCATTAGGTCTTAGGGTTTCATTACCAAGGTCAAGAGCATGATTTAAAGTGTAAATAAAGGGTAGCAAGGGTATGAGGATGATAAATAAGTCAAGCATGATGGCTTGTAGGTCATAGTCACTATATAATTATCTTTTAAACTAATGTAATTTTCACCTCAAAAACATGTTTTTGAGGTGAAAAAAAAGTATTTTGAGTTGATTTGTATTTCTTACATAATTTTAAGTCACTTTATGTAATAAATGATCCCAGCTGCACCAAAGCATCTCTTCTTGCTGCAAGACAAAGAAACACTGCAAAAATCAGTTCAATTTGAGCATTATCCACCTGAAAAGAAACAAAGAAGGAAAGGCATTAAAAACAGAGTTTTGAGTAAGGTCAAGAAACATTAGAAAGTGGGTTTTTCAAGTGAAAAATCAAAATTTACTCCTATATAAGGTCTCACATTTCATTTTCAAGTTCATCATTCTCATTTGGCAAGCAAGGAGTAAAAAGTGAGGAAAAGAGGAAAGATTGAGTGAGTTTTGGCAAAAGGAGAAGTGGCATTGCGCTTCTAGAGGGTGGCATTGCGCATTTGGAGCAGTGGTGAAGTGGCATTGCGCTTCTATATTCTGGCGCTACGCATTTCAGGCAGGAGAGTTGGTGCTACGCATTGAGAGGCTGGTGCTACGCGTCTGGAGGTTTCCACATTGTAATTTTACACTGCATTGCGCGTTGAGAGGCGGTGTTGCGCGTCAGTGGGTTGGCGTTGCGCATTGAGAAGAAGGGCCAGAAAGGCCTCAAACTTCATAAAAACTTCCCAAGGCGCCCTCTCTTCCTTCATACATGTAAGTTTTCCTCCCATACTACGTTGTTGGTTTGCAATCAAACTTTTAAACATAATTCCCCATGGCAAATGTGAAACCCTAAAATTCTCCCTTGGTTATGCCTAAACCCTAAACCCCAATTATTCCTTCTATCACCTATCACTAAAACTCTAAACTCTTTCCCAATATCATTCCATAACATCCACATCCCTTTATCCCTCTTCCCAAACAACAATATCTCAAACAAACCAAGCCCTCCCTCTCACTTTCATATTTCGTATCCTTCCCTTCCTTTTCTAGCTACTAAGACACCTCATAATGTCATCTCCCATCCCCTCACTCCTAAATCACTCTTGCTCATTCCCTTTATCCATTTTCTTGGAGTGTATAGCCTCAAATTTGCAAACATGGACAAAGAAGATAGAGACTATGAGGAGGAGGAAAACGCTGGCAGTGATAGTTCAGCAGATAGACCTAGGCATAAAAAATAACCACACAAGGGAGGCAAAATTATCAGGGAAGAGCCATCAAACCTCAGAGAATTGTAGGCCTCTCAGTTAGCTGTCACTTTTTTCGGACATCTAGGGTGCTATGATTTCTGTGAGAAGGTAGAGAGAGTTCAACACCACCCTGAGCTCACCAGACTTTTTGTAGCTCATCTTCAGGGCAACAAGGTGACTCTTGCTGGTGTGACATTTACACTTTCACCCTCCATCATTACAGATGCAACCAGGATTTCGAATGTAGGGGAGAAGTGGTACAAGGCACAAGACTTGGATGAACATTATTATGAGCCTTATATCAATCCCCGATACAGAAATGAGGTGAAAAGACTTTTTCCTTTCAGATTCCTTGAGGACAAGTATGCCCCCATGATGAAAATAATCATGAAATATTTCACTTGTGAGGGTAGATTTTCCAAGCTGTACACCTATCACATCAAGCTTCTCATGCATTTTACTAGGGTGAGGATGCTAAACCTCCATTATTTCTTGTTCAGGAATATTAAGAAGATGGCCCATTTTGTGTAGAAAAAGCCATACCCTCAGCAGATGAGCAGTCTCTATCATTATTCCCTGATCAAGATGATTGTGCTTCATCATCTTCATCTCCTCAACATCTCTTGGGAGACATTTATTGCTCATGACATCTTCAAGGGTCCTCCAATTCCTCCACCAGTGTCTCAAGAAGTAGGGGGACCTTCTAGCAGTGCTCAGGTGAAAACAGATGAGGAAGCCAAAGAGACTAGAGCTAATAAGGTGCCCAGGGCTTACATGACATATCAAAGGGGCACAAGGAGATTGTTTGTAGCTGATAGGCAAGTGTTTGCTCCACGAGATGTGGGAGGAACCTTACCTTCTTCATCAACCCATAGGCAAATGCTTGCTCCATGGGATGTGGAAGGGGCTTTGCCTTCTTCATCAACACAGTAGGTACAGGTGCAACAACTGCACAAAGGGAAGGAAAAGATGTCGAAGGAAAGTTTTGATGATGATGAGAAAGAAAGAGACTTTGATTTGACAGAGCGTGATGAGCCAGAGTAGCGTTATACTCATCACAGCGTGGAAATAATTGACTTAGAGGCTCAGGATGAAGAAACAATAAAATATCATCATACAGGAAAAGGAGGCTCATGTACAAGCTTTGATGGAAAATTTGGAGAGGGCCAAGTATGTCATCACATATTTGGAACAAGAGAACAAGCAATTGAGTGACAAGCAGGTCCTCATGGAGCTGGAACTTCTCAAGGTAAAACGACAAAGTGACAAAGAAGCACAGGTCACTTTGACTCCTATTGTGAAGGAAATTGAAGATGGTAGAGAGACTTGACTTGAGAGAGTCAATTTTCACCTAGAGAAGCTGTTGCAGAAGGCCAATAGGGACAACCAAATGATCAGACACATGGCCTACCATTACAGGACTCGAAACAAAATTTGCAACATGAGGGTCAAAAAGATGAAAGCTAGACTAAAGCGGGCTCTGAAAGGAAAAATGGAGGAGGATAGGCTTAGGTTTCTTGCTGAAGCTTCCTTGGCTCATCAGGATACTTGATGATGGTGCTTCTCACCAATTTTGGTCAAGTTTGGAAGAGTTTTTGTCATTTACAAATTTTGAAATTTTAAACACAGAAAATCAAGCTCAACGCGCAACGCCATTGGCGATGCGCTTTTCCTAGGGGAACCAAATGCACAAATGGATTGAATTTTTGGATTCAGAGCGATGAGTACATGCACTCTATGGATTTTCTAAGTTTTTGGGGTAGAACTGGTCCACCAAAAGGTCAAAAAACACCCTAAAAATGACCTTTATGCCACTTTTTGGACACACAGAAGCAGTCTTGGAAGAATCACGTTTTGAGGGGTCAAATGAGCTTAAAATGAATCAATTCTAGCTGTTTTGGAAAGTAGACTTGAATACCTTTCCAATCAGCTATCATGAGCTCATTTTTGATGTCGGGAAGGCCTCTAAAAGGGACTTGAAAGTGGCACTGTGCGTTGGGCCAGTGGCGCTGCGCTAAGGGAAAATTTTGCACAAGATGCCTATTTTTCCATTTTTTTGACTGTGTTCGTGGATTTTCTCCCATGGAGGATGTTTTATTGATGTAAATGATGACTTGACTTGTAAATATGATAGATAATTAGTAGTATAGGGTAGATTCATTGCATTAAAAGTCAATTTGAGCTCAAATGAATCAGTTTTTCACTTTTAGAGGCAAGTTGTTAAGATGCCTATATTCCTGTTTCTTGTTCAGTGTTGGTTAGATTAGCTCCTCATCTTAGGGATTCAACCCCTGAGGATGTGAGGAGGTTGAAACAAAGCCTATATCTTCTTCTTAATTCTCATTGTAAAGGGTTGGACTCAGCTGGATGCTCAAACCTTGATTGTACATCATTTTGAAGCAGTTTAGCAGGAGATTAATAAGAATTGCAACTATTTTTATGGGATCCATGTGGTATGGAGTTTTAGTATAGTTTCTTCTCTTGTGATCATATGTTAGTATGTTTTTTGTATTCCGTTAATCATTTCATTGCTTCTAAGTGAATGCTTTCAAGTTGATAGGAAGAATTCATTACATCACTGCTCTGCTTTGGGAAAACATTCACCATTTCATGTTTTCTACAGTTTGGGAAGGATCCATGATAATCACATGCTCTTCCTAGCCTCTTACCAGTCTTAAGAACCTCACCCATCAATTCCTAGAGTGCTAAACCTTATGCCTACCTTGCCCCATTGAACACCCTGCAATTTTGACGTAATTCCCTAGCCCTAAACTGTCCAGCTCCTCCTGATCTAGCAAAACCCCTTCAAAATCCAATCAAAACTTTGTGCTACTATACCTAGCCTAAAATCCTTTTCTTGATCCAGTCATATTGGCTGATATCCTTATGGAGAGAGCCCTCTCCCGGCCTAGTGGGGCTAGCTACTTGGCTAAGCGTTGTTTGTGGTTACCCTGGCATTGCCTTCCTTCAACTTGAGGTTCAATCCAGGTGATAACATAGTGGCGACCATACTGGGGAATGAAATGTTAATAACCTCGGTAGTATATTTCATTTGAATTCTTAAGCTTATGGATGATGAGTTTTAGAATTTACTAGGCTGAATTGGGAAGTTGTAAAGCAATATATAAAACTTTGAAATTTGAGCACACTTGCTTCGAGAAAGTACACTAGGGCCAATCCAGATCCAAACCCTGCCCTAGTAGTGGATAATCCCGACCTGATTTCTAGAATAATCAAAAGAAAAGAAAGTTCAATCAGTCCAACACCTTCAATAAAAGCAGATTCCTGCCCTGATGAGTGGTTGTTTTTAGAATACCTTCCCTTTGATATGCCGTTTCACCTTTCCCTATTTAGAACCAGGTCTGAAAGTGCACTTGATGACATAGTTCTAGATACAGAGTTTATTGTAGATCTCGAAGTCCAAAATGCAAACTAGTCAATTGATGAGTATATTCTAAATTCCCCTCAATCGTCCCTTACTACTACTAAGATCCCCGAGCTCTTTGAACCAGTGTCCACTACCCTTAGTTCACCATTTTTCCCTTCAACCTCTGAAGTTCATTCCCCACCTCCATTTATACCTTCACTTCCCTATCAATCTATCATTCCCCATCAATCACCTATTACTCCCAGTTCTCCATCAACTATTGCATCATCTCCTAGTACCCCAATCCTTGCTTTAAATCCACCTCCCCCACCTCGAGTTATGGCTGCCCAATATGTACCCCTTGTTTTACCTTAGAATCTTGGTGCCATGCCCGCTGATTATCAAACCAAAATACATTTCTTTGATGCCACTCAAAACATTACTACTCAGCAACATGTAGATAAAATGAATGATTTCATTGACCTCCATGAAGTAGAGATTGAATATGTGACGATGAGATTGTTTGTACAAAGTTTTGGAGGTGAAGTTTGAAAATGGTTTAGAGCTTTACCAGTAGCTTCTATCACCACTTTACCAATCCTCCATAGGCAGTTCCTGGATCGATGGGAGGTGAAGAAGAATCCACTTCAGATTTTGTCCGAGTATGAGAACATCAAAAGAAATGTCGGCGAGAGTGTGCAAGACTATTGTGTGAGGTTTAATGCAGTATACAATGCTATTCCTACCAACATTAAACCACTGGAGGGATTGGCTTTGCTCAAGTTTCCAGACGGTTTCGATGCTAATATGGCATATCAGTTGCGGGAATGTGATCCTACCACACTAGAAGACATGCAAAAGAATGTTGTGAGTGTAGAAGTGAACTTGCTGGCCAAAAGAGCAAGAATGAGATCTGAGAAAAGAGTGACCATGAAAAAAGAAGCGACTACTTCAGATGTAAAGATGGATACATTGATTCGAACAGTGGAGAGGATGGTTGACCGATTATCCATCACAGATAGACCTGAACCACCAATTCAGAATCCAAATTTTAGAGGACAGCAGCAGCCCCAATTATGAATCAAGCAGATAGAACAAAAAGCACCAGAGCAACCAACACAACAACAACAAATCAGAACTCACTTACAACAGAATTATGTTCAAGGAATGGAAGAAGAAGATGAGGAAGATCCAATAATTGAAACAAATCATTTTTTCTGGTATGCCTATATTTCTGACTGAAGATGAAGAATATGCAGAAGTTCAAGACATTCAAAGGGATGAGGATTACATCTTAGCAAATGATGTGGTTTTGGAGGTTGAATTTGATGATTATTAGTGTGGTTATATGAATGCTTTGACTTCACAGCAGAGGCAGTACTCTTTAAGGAGTAGAGATGTACCGCTCAATCCCATTCATAAAAGAAAAGGTGTGCAATCAAAGAATGATTCCTCAAACACTCAGAAGAAAGGTAAGGAGCTTGCTAATCTGAATCCTAGCAAGGTACCATAAAAAAGTATCACTGCAAACGAGAAGAATAATCAACAAAAAAATAGTGCAACGAAAGAGCAAACAGATAAGAAGGACATTGGTGTCAAAGAGGTAGAAAAAGTTTCATCCTTTAATTTAGAAAGTGAAATTGCTAAATTAAAAGTGTCCATTCCTTTGACTGAGCTTGTTAATAATAGCAATTATAAACACTGTGTATCTAGAATATTCCAAATAGATCCTTTGTCAGACATGGTGAATGTCGAGGATGATCATCTTAAACTCATTTTTGGTCCAACCATAGAAGGTCAGCTTGAAGATAGTGAAGTCCCCCGCTTTTATCTAGGTCTTAGACTGCATGAGTATATTCTCCATAATGCTATGTTATATTCTAGAGCTTCCCACAATTTGATTCCCAAAGCCATTATGGAAAAGTTGGGCTTGGATATCACCTGGAAATATCATGATTTCTACTCCTTTGACTCTGGTAGAGTTCGTTGCATTGGTCTCATCAAAGATTTGGTGGTTTCTTTAGATCAAATCCCAGCCAAAAATGTCTTGATGGATATGGTAGTTGTTGATATACGACCTCGATTTGGTATTCTCCTATCTAGATCGTCGGGTGCTAAACTCAAAGGCACTTTACAACTTGACTTCTCTTATGCTACCATCCCTATTTTCAGTCAATTAAGGAAGTTGTACTGGGAAATGAAAATGAAGTATATGATCACTAGTAAAGAGAAGCTTGTGAATCATCGGATAAATGTTGTACATACTAATTTAGAGTCCTTTGTTTTATACTCTGATAGTGGATTGAATGATGTAGATATTCAGCTTGTAGAAGTAGATGATGTACCAGAAATTTCTGAGAATTTTAGAGCAATTCTTAATCAAGAAAAAGAAAAAATAGCAATTTCTTCTAAGCAGCCTACACAGCAGCAAAAGGTCAGTGAAGAGCAGAAAAATGAAGTAATCAACAAAGGTAAGGTTGAGAAAGAAACAAAATTCCAGCATCTAGAAGATGAAGCCGGCCTTTGGAGCATGGACTTCGATGGTGCTGTGGGTAAAGACGGTGCTGGTATTGGAATTTGGATTTGAAGCCCTGCTTTCCAGCCTGCCAAAGTCCCAAGTAATGTTAGAGTATGTTCCTACAAGTTAGCTTTTGATTGCTCTAATAATGAAGTGGAGTATGAGGCTTTGATTACAGGTCTTAAAATTTTGAAGAAACTGGATGCGAAAAGGATTTCTGTTTATGGTGATTCAGAGCTAGTGATTAAACAAGTAAAAGGAGAATATCAAGTGAAACATCCATGGATGAGAACCTACAGAAATGCAGTTCTGGATATTTTGAGGATGTTTCCATAATATACCTTAACAGCAGTACCCCGAACTCAAAACATCATTGCAGATTCACTCGCCACTGCGGCCAGCAATTTGAAGATTCCAATGAATTCTAGCAACAAATTTGAAATTCATGTCAAACATAGGCCTGATGTTCCTAATAATTTAAGGTATTGGCAATTTTTTTGGGATGACAATGAAATTAATGCCTTTTTTCAGAATGAAGGAAAGTTTAAGAATGATTTCATTGGTGATGTTTGTGATTCTGATGAACAAGATATTGAGGTAAATTAGATGGACGTTTTACAGCTGAAGGATAATATTATTCCTATAGGTCTCATACCTTTAGAGGAGCTTTTTGATTAGGATGATGTGGGAAGAAAACCAACCTTGGTTCCTACGGACAAAGGAGTTAAAGATGTAAATCTTGGAACGACTGACCGGCCCAAGCTTGTAAAGTTATCAAAAGCATTGTCTCCCGAAGTAAAGGCTAAGTATGTTAGATTATTTTCTGAATTTTCTGATGTTTTTGCATGGGATTATTCAGATTTGAAAGTGTATGACAAGGATATCAGTGAGCATACTGTTCCTATCAAGCCAGATCAAAAACATTTTAGATAAAAGTTGAGAAGAATCAATCCAAAGCTACTGTCATCCATCGAGAAAGAAGTAAGTAGTTTTTTTAAAGCTGGCATCATTGTTCCAATTATATTTTCTGATTGGATTTCAAATTTAGTCTCAGTACGAAAGAAGACCGGAGAAATAAGGTTATGCATAGATTTCCAGAACCTCAACAAAATGTCCTTAAAGGATAATTACCCTCTTCTTAAGATGGACCATATTTTGCAAAGAGTAGTTGGAGCATCACGGATGTCACTACTAGATGGCTACTCAGGCTATAATCAGATCTTGGTGCATGAAAGAGACCAAGACAAAACTGCCTTCACAACACCATGGGGAACTTTTCACTATGCGAAAATGCCATTTGGGTTGAATAATGACGGAGCCACTTTTCAGCGGGCGATGGACATAGCTTTTGCTAATGAGAAGGATGTTTTCTTGGTAGTTTATTTAGATGATTTGACAGTATTTTCTAGTTCTGATGATGAGCATTTGCACCACTTAAGGATTGTCTTTCATAAATGTAGGAAGTTCGAGATTTCTCAAAACCTGAAAAAGAGTCTTTTTTCCATGGATGAGGGTAAACTCCTTGGTCATATAATTTCTAAAGATGGTATTCGCATTGATCCTTCAAGGGTGGAGGCAATCCAGCATATAGACTTTCCACGCAACAAAAAGGAGATTCAGGCTTTCAATGGTAAGATGAATTTCTTACGCAGATTTATACCAAATTTGGCTGAGCATTTACATGAAATAACTAATATGTTGAAAAAGGACAACACTGTGAAATGGACCGAGGATGCCATGAAATCGTTCAACTTGGTAAAGTTTGCTTTGACCACAGCCCCAGTCTTGATCAGTCCTGATTATACTCATGATTTTATTATATTTTCATTTGCATCTAAGCACACCATGGTTGTGGTGTTGATGCAAAAGAGGGATCAAGTGGAGCAACCCATTGATTTTTTTAGTAGGACTATTCGAGATGCTGCCTTGCATTACAATATCATTGAAAAACAAGCGTTGGCTCTTATAAAAGCATTGAAGGATTTCAGAGTATACATTCTGCATTCACATACTATAGCATATGTTCCTAATGCAGTCATTAAGGATGTTCTCATGTAAATTGATCCAGAGGGGAGAAGAGGTAAGTGGATAGCAGCAATGTTGGAGTATGATCTTGAGATTAAACCTACCAAACTGATCAAAGGACAAGGCTTGGCAAAACTGATGGCTGAATCAAATTTGCATGCTCTAGACATAAATCTCATTGCAGCAATGTCAGATGATGAAGATGGTGGCTCACTCATTCAAGTATCAGAAATGTTTCTCAAATCACTTTAGTATTTTGATATAGTTTATGTTCTTCAGCAACTTTCACCACCTCCTGGAATGTCAAGAACTAAAGGTAGATCACTAAAACTAAATTCTGCAAAATTCTACATTTTAAATGGTGCTCTCTATTGGAAAGATTCGGGAGGAATTCTTCTTAATTGTTTGGTTGAAGATGAAGCTCAGCAGGTAATGAATGATTTTCATAGAGGTGATTGTGGCGGTCATTTGTTTTGGAAAACAACAGCTAACAAAGTGTTGAGAGCAGGATATTATTGGCCAACTATGTTTTCAGATTTATATAAGACAATTATGGGCTACCATGAATGCCAAGTTTTTCAAGGAGAAAGGAAGTTGCTTCCTCTTCCTTTGAAACCAGTTGAAATAAATGCCCCTTTCCAGCAGTGGGGACTTGATTTCATAGGATAAATCCATCCCACATCATCAACACAACACAGATGGATTTTGACAACTATTGATTACTTCACCAAGTGGATTGAGGCCATTCTGACAAGGCAATCCGCAAACACGATAATTATCCAATTTTTAGAATCTAATATCTTGTCTCGTTTTGGTTGCCCTCACAAGATTATAACAGATAATGTAGCAGCATTTAAGTCCAAGAATATGATGGAGTTTTGCAACAAGTGCAATATCACATTAGGTCATTCCACGACATACTACCCACAGGGCAATGGATTGGCTAAGTCATCAAATAAATCCTTGGTGAACATTATCAAGAAAATGTTGGAGGCAAACAAGAAGAATTGGCATCGTAAGTTGGTTAATTCCTTATGGGCCAACAAAGTGAGCAGCAAGAAATCAATAGGTATGTCACCTTTTGAGTTGGTTTATGGCACTGATACAATATTTCCTACATCACTTGCAGTCCCGGTCATGAGATTATTATAGGAAGCTGGCAACGAAGAGGATGATATTCAACGTAGAATTAATCAAATGATTCACCTTCAACAAACAAGGGAAGAGGTTTCCCAAAACACTTTCCAGTTGCAAGAGAAGATAAATAAAATTTATAACCGCAAAACCAAAGCAGAAAAATTTCAGCTAGAAGATGTAGTACTTCGGTGGGATGCATGGAATGAGGAAAAGGGAAAGCATGGTAAGTTTGACAATTTATGGAAAGGACCATATAAAATCTCAGCTTATCAAGGACAAAATGCATTTTTGTTAAAGGAAATGGATGGTCAGGAATGTTCAGGAGGGCTAGTGAATGGTAGGCTCCTGAAATGCTACTACTTTTGAGGTTGTTCCCTGAATTTACTTCACCTTCATTGTATATACCAATTTGCTTTTCCTTGCAAGGTTTCAAGTACACTGTCATCTGAGCTTGGGGCCTGAAGTGAAGGCTATAAACTTTGAATGATTTTTGTCAAGTTTGGTTAATTTGGTTTATAATCAAGTTTAGAGTCGGTTGTGAGTTTGACCGTATTGCCCAATGGATGAGGAACTTGGTCTACGGTGTTCTTGACACCTCCAAGGAGCTGCCATCCCCAATAAGGCCAATGTTAGTATCAATATCTGCATACTTCCATCAGGAATCAAATTTGCTCTTTGAATTTTCATTTTAGGGGTCCCATACTGAAATTTTTACATCATTTCATTAGGTCATGTCAAACTGATCCACTGATGGTTGTCTTCTCTTCAAAAAATCTAATTTCTCCCTCATAGAGTATACTTGTTGACCCTTCTTCAGGTTGTCTTCAGTTATGGTTTCATGGTCAATTTGCAATCATGCTTTCATTAGGTCATAGGGCATGTGTTCATTAGGTATTAGGGTTTATTACCAAGGTCAAGAGCATGATTTAAAGTGTAAATAAAGGGCAGAAAGGGTATGAGGATGATAAATAAATCAAGCATGATGGCTTGTAGGTCATAGTCACTATATAATTATCTCTTAAACTAATGTAATTTTCACCTCAAAAACATGTTTTTGAGGTGAAAACAAAGTATTTTGAGTTGATTTGTATTTCTTATGTAATTTTAAGTCACTTTATGTAAAAAATGATCCCAGCTTCACCAAAGCATCTCTTCTTGCTGCAAGACAAAGAAACACTGCAAAAATCAGTTCAATTTGAGCATTATCCACCTGAAAAGAAACAAAGAAGGAAAGGCATTAAAAACAGAGTTTTGAGAAAGCTCAAAAAACATTAGAAAGTGGGTTTTTCAAGTGAAAAATAAAAATTTACTCCTATATAAGGTCTCACATTTCATTTTCAAGTTCATCATTCTCATTTGGCAAGCAAGGAGTCAAAAAGTGAGGAAAAGAGGAAATATTGAGTGAGTTTTGGGCAAAGGAGAAGTGGCATTGCGCTTCTGGAGGGTGGCGTTGCGCATTTGGAGCAGTGGTGAAGTGGTGATGCACTTCTACAATCTAGCGCTGCGCGTTTCAGGCAGGAGAGTTGGTGCTACGCATTGAGAAGTTGGCGCTGCGCGTCTGGAGGTTTCCACAGTGTAATTTTACACTGTGCTGTGCGTCGAGAGGTGGTGTTGCACGTCTGTGGGTTGGCACTGCGCATTGAGCAGGAGGGCCAGAAATGCCTCAAACTTCATAAAAACTTTCCAAGGTGCCCTCTATTCCTTCATACAAGTAAGTTTTCCTCCCATACTACATTGTTGGTTTGCAATCAAACTTTTAAACATAATTCCTCATGGCAAATGTGAAACCCTAAAATTCTCCCTTGGTTATGCCTAAACCCTAAACCCTAATTATTCCTTCTATCACCTATCACTAAAACTCTGAAATATTTTCCTATATCATTCCATAACATCCACATCCCTTTATCCCTCTTCCCAAACAACAATATCTCAAACAAACCAAGCCCTCCCTCTCACTTTCATAATTCATATCCTTCCCTTTCTTTTCTAGTCTACCAAGACACCTCATAAGGTCATCTCCCATCCCCTCACTACTAAATCACTCTTTCTCATTCCCTTCATCCCTTTTCTTGGAGTGTACAACCTCAAATTTGCAAACATGGACAAAGAAGACAGAGACTATGAGGAGGAGGAAAACACTAGCAATGACAGTTCAGCAGATAGACCTAGGCATCAGAGAAAACCACACAAGGGAGGTAGAATTATTAGAGAAGAGCCATCAAACCTCAGAGAATTGTAGGCCTCTCAGTTAGCTGTCACTTTTTTCAGACATCTATGGTGCTTTGAGTTCTGTGAGAAGGTAGAGAGAGTTCAACACCACCCTGAGCTCACCAGACTTTTTGTAGCTCATCTTCAGGACAACAAGGTGATGCTTGCTGGGGAGAAATTTACAGTTTCACCCTCCATCATTGCATATGCAACCAGGATTCTGAATGTAGGGGAGAAGTGTTACAAGGCACAAGACTTGGATGAACATTATTATGAGCCTTATATCAAACCCAGGTACAGAAATGAGGCAGAAAGAATTTTTCCTTTCAGATTCCTTGAGGGCAGATTTTCCAGGCTATACACCCATCACATCAGGCTTCTCATGCATTTTACCAGGGTGACGATGTTAAACCTCCCTTATTTCTTGTTCAGGAATATTGAGAAGATGATCCATTTTGTGCAGAAAAAGCCATACCCTTAGCAAATGAGCAGTCTCTATCATTATTCCCTAATCAAGATGATTGTGCTTCATCATCTTAGTCTCCTCAGCATCTCTTGGGAGACATTTATTACTCATGACATCTTCAGGGGTCCTCAAATTCCTCCATCAGTGTCTCAAGAAGTAGGGGACCTTCTAGCAGTGCTCAGGTGAAAACAGATGAGGAGGCCAAAGAGACTAGATCTACTGAGGTGCCGGGGGCTTACATGACATATCAGAGGGGCACAAGGAGGTTGTTTGCAATTGATAGGCAAGTGTTTGCTCCATGGGATGTGGGAGGGACCTTGCCTTCTTCATCAACCCATAGGAAAATGCTTGCTCCACAGGATGTAGAAGGGGCTTTGCCTTCTTCATCAACACAGCAGGTACCGGTACAACAGCTGCACAAAGGGAAGGAAAAGATGCCGGAGGAAAGTTTTGATGATGAGGAGAAAGAAAGAGACTTTGATTTGACAAAGCATGATGAGCTGGAGCAGCGTTATACTCATCATGGCATGGAAATAATTGACTTAGAGGCTCAGGATGAAGAAACAATAAAGGATATCATCATACAAGAAAAGGAGTGATCGAGACTTAAACAAGAACGCAACAAATTACAGAGATAACCATATACACAAAGATGCAGCGGAAATAATACTTCATTTCATTAATGGAAAATACTGAAATATGCTTACAACCAGAAATGGAAATAAACCAGCTAGGGCGATGGTAGCTTATCTCTGAGAAGAGATGTGTGGCTACATGCCTCTAAACTGTGTTACAATGAGGCTAGAAGGCCTATTTATTGTTGAGAAACAATGGAAAACCCTTCACATTCTAAAACCTAACCCTAGAAGATGAAACGCCAAATTGTGGGCCCCGTTTTTGGGTAAGTTGGTACATCAACTTCCCGGGGTCGCGAATTGGTCGTATTATCTCTATTTGACGCGCATGATAGCCCGTTGGAAAGATCTCTCCGAAGACTACGACGAAAAAGACTATTTTTAGACAGAAAATTGCTGGCGGTAGGTTTCCCAAAAAACGTCGTTTAGGGCCTCAAAACGGCTCCGGAAGTTTAGGACCCGAAAAACTGCTAAAAATAGTAAACTGTGCTATAATTAAGGAAACTGAAAAAACTGAAAGAAGCACTAGAGGGGATCCAAGTGGAATTAGCGGGTGGCCACCAATATCCACTTGGATCAAGGAGGCCCAAGTCCAAGCTT